>OZ023162.1:33917394-34011683 GCA_963678695.2 Diplodus puntazzo | reverse complement strand
AAGTGGCTTCCCCTGCGATATGAAACGACTGAGTGAGTTCTTTGGTTAAACACAGCTACTGCAGGACGCTCGTCAAACCTGGTCACTTGACCGCTCTCCCTTTCCAAAAGGAAGAATCACATCTGGCTGCACTCCACTACCTATCTAAATCTGTGGCATTCCACTTCCATCCTCCCCTATGATGCGCTGCCTTCCTGCCTTCACAGTGACAACAGAAGGCAGTGTCTTAGCTGCACCTGTAGTCGGGTGGTTAGAGTGCATGCCACATACGCAGTGGACCCGGGTTCGAATTTAGGGCTGAGGAAGTTTACTGCAAGCCACAACCCCCCCTTCTCTGTCCCTCTTCCAATCTATTCCCTGCAAAAACACAGGTGTCCATGCCTGAATTCCAGACAGAGGCAAAGAGAAGGCCGTAACACTTCACAGAACATAACAGTGCAGAATCGATTGTCAACACGTTCCTGATTACTAAGTGTTTTAGAAATAATTCACCTGTGTCACAGCTGGCTCAAGGCCATGACAAAACCACAGAGATGCGCCGTTTTAAAGTAATAACAAAATATATTTATTTAAATCAATCATAAGGATAAATCAAATAAGACAATAATATGAGGTGTGGAAGTCAGTAAAGTCAGGGGTGTAGGATGTGCATGCATGGTGAATATGGTGTGGGTGGATGTTGTATGGTGCATAAAAGAAAACCAAAGAACCAAAACTTAAGGCTGCCGCGTCATTCAGGAGACAGGCGTCTGTCTGCAAGGGGGAGAGAGAGAGAGACAATGAATGAGAACCTGCTTTTATCACAAACAGATCACCGGCCCAGGTGTCCTTAGTTCACTAAATTGCCAGGCTGGCCCAACCCCCTGCCAACCAGCAACTTACTCCAGACCCCACTGTTGAGTACCAACAGGGGTCGCCACACCCCCCCCCCTTAAGACGGGGTCCCCAAAAGGAACACGTAACCAAAAAAACAGACACAAGGCATGATAGTAAGTACATAACACAATAAACTATTTGCATACATACCTACACACGATGGTTACTCAAATCTACACATTTAACTTAGCCCACAAGGGCACGGGAAAGAGCATACTGCATAATGCTGTCTTTGCCTTTATCCTTGATAGCTCCTAATTAACTCTGCAAGCTCAGAGCGCTGAAACTCGGTCAAATGACTGAGCAAGCTCCCCAAATAACGCAGTGTCTCTGAGTTCCTTAGCCTACCACTAACCACAGGATCGTCAGGTGCTCTGACATCTACTTCCGCGTCCGGCCCCAAGGCAGTAGACACCAAACCTGAAGACACAGAATTTACAATGAGTGCAGGGCTAACATTTAAACACTGAGACTCGGAGACAGATGTTACACAAGCAGCAGGGGAATAAGGCCTCAATAAATTTACATGACAGAGACGGGATTTTTTTATCAGCTGCGGAGTGGCAATGAAATAATTTTGCTCAGAAACTTGACGCTCTACCGTGTACGGCCCTGTGAATTTTGCCTGAAATGGAGAATTCAGAATTGGAGTCAGGATCAAAACCTGATCCCCTGGACTGAACTGATGGCGCTCGGCCCGACGATCGTACTGACTTTTCATTTTTAATTGGGCTACATTCAAATTCTCGCGTGCCCGCTCAACAGCTGTAAACAAGCGATGCCGAAACCCATTTACATAATCGATCAAATTTGTGGGTGGATCAACCTCAACCAAATCATCCCGAAGGATGGCAAGCGGACCGCGCACTGTATGACCGAAGACGAGATCGTTTGGACTGAATCCGGTGCTCTCCTGTACGACCTCCCGGGCTGACAACATCAGCCAGGGCAGGCCCTCTTCCCAATCCCCCCCAAGCTCAACACAGTAAGAGCGCAGCAGCGATTTTAGCGTTTGGTGAAAACGCTCCAACGCCCCCTGGCTCTGCGCATGGTACGCTGACGCACGGTTGTGCTTCACCTTGGGCTGCTTAAGGACCTGTGAGAAGAGATGAGAAGTAAAATTAGAACCTTGGTCGCTCTGAATTACCCTGGGAATACCAAAAATAGAAATGAACTGTGATAAAGCTTTCACAATCGATCTGGCGGTAACAGAG
Source organism: Diplodus puntazzo (assembly GCA_963678695.2). Classification (NCBI taxonomy): domain Eukaryota; kingdom Metazoa; phylum Chordata; class Actinopteri; order Spariformes; family Sparidae; genus Diplodus; species Diplodus puntazzo. The sequence goes on along the minus strand of OZ023162.1, from coordinate 34,009,593 downwards.
CGCAACGGATACGCCGCCGGGTACCGCGTAGTTTGACACATCACCGTCAACAAATACAGGCAGCCAGATTTTGACGGAGGCAACGGTCCCACACAGTCAATAACCAAATACTCGAACGGCTGACTAACAGCAGGGATGGGGTAAAGCGGTGCTGGCTTGATCGACTGACTCGGCTTACTAGTGAGTTGACAGGTATGGCACGACTTAATATACCTGGAAACATCACTCTTCAACTTGGGCCAAAAAAAATACCGCAAGACACGATCATAGGTTTTCCTCACTCCTAAATGACCTGAGTCATCATGCGCGATTTTCAATACCAAGTGGCGAAGCTTCTCTGGCACAACAACCTGAAAAACTGGTTCCCCGACAAAATCACCTTCACATGACACCCATTTCCGCACCAGCAAACCCTTTTGGAGAAAATAGCCGTGTGCAACCTCCCGCACTTGGTCTCCCGGAAGAACAACGGCCAACAGAGTGGACAGAGTCGGGTCAGCCTGCTGACTTTCAACCCACTCCTCCCGAGACACAGACGGAGGCAGATCGGGCAAAGGCACCGCCAACTCACACTCCCCGTTACTCCCACTTTCACGCGATTCTGGAGAAGCTACAGCGCGGCTCTGAGCGCGCGTCACAGCGCAAACAGGGAAAACCTCTGGAAACCTCCGGCCACTGTCATCCCGCGCCCCAGCCGACAACGGTCTCACAGTAACCAGGGGAGGAGGAGGTACATTAGCCCATACAGCACCACCAGCCAAATCGTTTCCCAAAATCATCGCCACACCATCCACAGGCAACGCGTGGCGCACTCCCACCGCAACAGTGCCCTGAACAAACTCGCAGTCAAGCACCATATTATGCTGTGGCACAGGAACCAGCCCCATCTCCATCCCACGCATCACAATGTAATCCCCCGTCTCCGTAAGAGATGAAAAAGGCAACACCGACCGCAAGATGAATGAGTGTTTCGCACCTGTGTCCCGCAACATCCTAATCTGCACGCGCTCATCCCCGCCGACCAAAGACACGACAGCGCTAGTGATAAATGGCTCAAAACCAGCATCACACCCCGGCTCCACAGACCCCGGCTGCAGCCCCGGGACACTGGAACAGGACAGCGCAGGTGCAGGTAAGAAAGGCTTATGTCTGTCTTTAGACCTCAAAACAGGACATTGATCCTTCCAATGACCAGGTTCCTGACAATAATGACACACTTTACTGCCGTCATCTCTACCACGCGAGTTCTTAAATGTAAGCGAGGGACCAGCTGCTGGAGAATGGTTACCATAAGGCGAGTTACTATAGCTACTACCTCTGCGTCTCGCATCCCCGCCAGATACATCACTATGGGTTAAAGCAAAATCATCCGCCAACTCGGCTGCTCTAAGAACAGTAGTTGCTTTCTGCTCAGCGACATAAGTGGCTATGCGCTGAGGAATCGAGTTTTTGAACTGCTCTAACACCATTAACTCCCGCAAGTCCTCAAAATTGTCCACATCAGCAGCGGTACACCAGCGGTTAAAATGACACAGCAAATCCCGGGCCAACTCCACGTTAGTCTGCTTATCACCTTTCACCCATTTTCTGAATTTCTGCCGATAAGCCTCGGGGACTAACTCATAAGCTTTCAAAACCGCCGATTTCACTTTGGTATAACTCAAACAGTCAGTCGCACTTAATGCAGAGTATGCCTCCTGGGCCCTACCAGTAAGCACACACTGAAGCATCAGAGTCCGGTCCACATCCGGCCACCCTCTCGCATCGGCAACGCGCTCAAACAACGTAAAGAAGGTGTCAGGGTCCTTCTCACTAAACTTCGGCAATAGACGTAAATTTGCGCTCATATCACAAGAACGCGGCACAGCACCAGAGACAGAGACAACCTCCGCTCCTGACTCACTTGACAGCTTACCGTCTTTAATCAAGTCCAATTTACATTTCTGCAATTCCAATTTCATTTTCTCAGTTTCCTGCCGAACTTTCTCTAGCTCCATCCTACTTTCGACTCTCCACTCTCAGTTTATGCTTTTCCTGCTCAAACTGCAACAACATCAATTCTTTTTGCTGCTCAAACGTTAAGTTTGACACCGGCACACCAGCTGAACTAACAGGTAGCGAAGCCCTTTCCAACACAGAGTCTCCCTTCCCCAAGACCCCTCGTTCCAATAACGCGGACAAGATAACACACTTAATCTCATCCTTTCGCTTTTTGTCTGCAACCTTAATTTCATAATGATCAGCTATTTGCAATAACTGCTCCTTCGTACAGCTACTCACAAACACCTCTGAAGGCGCAGCAACAAACTCCGACACGGAAGCCATAATAAATCAAAACCAGCGAACCGAACAGAATGCACAGTTTTAACCACCCACAAGACGCACACATGAGGCGAAACTGGCCCCAGGAGTGATCCCCCTAACTGCCTAACCGAATGCTAAATAATCTCACCCCTAGTCTTCGTGTGGGTCTGCGGCGGGTGTTTACGCACTAAAACCCATGAGGCTTTGAGAAGCAACCTAAACGGGCCACCCCACAAACTCCTCCGGACGTGCTCCCGAGACTGCTGCCCAAGGACAGCCGACACTAACCGCGTCGCCACCACTTTAAACAAGAAAAACAACCAACGGACACTGCCTAAAGGAGGAAGTGTCCCTGAAGCCTAACGGGGAAAACTCCAAAATAGCGACCGGGGCAGTAATACTTACAGTCTCTTCGGATCACGGCAAAAAAACACTCCTACAAGACCTTAAAACTGCCGAGCTTTTTAACAACGGTGCATCTCCCAAAATTCAGCCAAAAAAAAACCTAAGTCAATCAAAGCACTAAATGCACACCAAAACACATGCGTAAACAAAACGCAACAATGAAGACACCGAAGTGCCAAACAAATCTCAGACTCTTCAAAACAATCCAATTAATCAAACTTTAACTTAGGACGAGCCCCCATTTGTCACAGCTGGCTCAAGGCCATGACAAAACCACAGAGATGCGCCGTTTTAAAGTAATAACAAAATATATTTATTTAAATCAATCATAAGGATAAATCAAATAAGACAATAATATGAGGTGTGGAAGTCAGTAAAGTCAGGGGTGTAGGATGTGCATGCATGGTGAATATGGTGTGGGTGGATGTTGTATGGTGCATAAAAGAAAACCAAAGAACCAAAACTTAAGGCTGCCGCGTCATTCAGGAGACAGGCGTCTGTCTGCAAGGAGGAGAGAGAGAGAGACAATGAATGAGAACCTGCTTTTATCACAAACAGATCACCGGCCCAGGTGTCCTTAGTTCACTAAATTGCCAGGCTGGCCCAACCCCCTGCCAACCAGCAACTTACTCCAGACCCCACTGTTGAGTACCAACAGGGGTCGCCACAACCTGCAGTCCATTTGGATGTCTGTGGATTGCAGGAAGTTGTTCTGACTTCACCTGAAAGCGCTTAATACTGGCAAGGGCAACCCATCGCGTTACAAACACACTTTGGGAGAAGAGACTGATATTCATCCTTTGCGTGCACTGTCCCAAACGCAGGCGGTTGCCGCCTCCGTGAACAACGATCAAGCATTGTGGCTTCACCTGCGGCGCATTTGGACGGCAGCATGCCCCAACGTGCGCGCGTACTGCGAGGGCCCGTTAATCACTGCTTGCAGTTTTAATTATTATTATTATTCCGATCCGAGTTCGACTGCAGTTTTGGATGCCTGAACATGAACGAAAACTCACCAAATTTTGAATACCTGTGCCGCTAAGGAAAAATTGCGATCCTGCACCGTCACTGGGCGTGGTCGTGACCTGCGGGCTCTGTAGCGCCCCCTATGTTCTGCCCGAGCTCCCGCAAGTGCGTAAAAGAACGAAATTCGGTACGCTGATTCCTCATGACCAGACGCACAAAAAACCTATTTGGACCGAAAAGGTCACTCCAACAGGAAGTCCGCCATTTTGATGTGTGGCGGCATTTTTGTCCAATTCATGCCTACTTTGAAAATTATCTTGTCCTAGAGCTTAAACACAACAGTCTTCAAATTAACTCAGTTATCTTCGTCATGTCTTGAAGAACAAAAGTTATGGAAATCATTCAGCTGCGCCAAACTTTAGTGGGCGGGGCGGTGGAAACCATTTTTTTTCCTCGCCGTCGAGCATCGAGGCTTTATAACTTCAACATACAATTTTCTATCCACACCAAACTGCTCGTAAGTGTAGAGGCTGTCTCCCCGAATACATCTCCGCATCGATACTAAGTCGGCCATTTTGCTTTTGGCCGCCATTTTGAAATATTGCCAATCTTCGTACTTAAATGATTTCCTCCTACAGACGTAACACCACCGACTTCACAGTCACTCAGTATCATCCTCTGACCTTGAAGATGAAAACTTACGGAAATCTTTATCCTACGTCATACCTGCTGGCCGCGGTGGAGCGGTCAATTCAAATCCTTCGCCGTAAAGCATCGAGTCCTCGTAACTTCTTCATACAATGTCCTATTTTGGCCAAATTTCTCAGGAATGCAGAAGGAGTCGCCCTGATGAGACCTGTGTAGTCATGGGGCGTGGCCGTGACGCGTGGGCTCTGTAGCGCCACCTATTGTGATGCCCCGCCTCCTACTTTTAACATAGAAGGACGAAAATTGGTACGCATATTCTTCATGAACAGACACACAAAAAACCCATTTGGATGTATACTCTCAGTCCAACAGGAAGTCAGCTATTTTGAAATTTGGCGGCGTTTTTGACAAATTCATGCCGACTTTGAAAATTATTTTGTCCTAGAGCTTAAACGACACAGTCTTCAAATTAACTCAGTAATTTTCTTCATGCCTCGAAGAACAAACGTTATGGAAATCATTCAGCTGCGCCAAACTTTAGTGGGCGGTGCGGTGGAAACCATTTTGTCCTCACGCCGTCAAGCATCGAGGCTGTATAACTTCAACATATAATTTCCTATTCGCACCAAACTGCTCGTAACTGTAGAGGCTGTCTGCCCGAACAAATCTCAGCATCAATACTTAGTCTGCCATTTTGCTTTTGGCCGCCATTTTGAATTATGCTGCTCTTCGTACTTAAATTATCTCCTCCAACAGATGTAACACCACCGACTTCAAAGTCTCTCAGTAGCATCCTCTTACCTTGAAGATGAAAAGCTACGGAAATCTTTATCCTACGTCATACCTGCTGGCAGTTGCGGAGCCCGGCATAACAGTCCTTCTTCATGAAGCATCAAGTCCTGATAACTCCTTCATACTATTTCCTAGCTCGGCCAAATCTAGAGGGAATCTAGAGGGAGTCGCCATGAATAGAGCTGTGCATCAATACTGTGTCATATCCATAGCGCCACCCACTTTACACCCACTGGAAACATGAAGTAAGGTTTATCTCAGTCAATTTTGGCGCCCTGCATGCATGTACATGAATGAAAGTTGGCACGCATGTGTGTTATGACAAGACGCACAAATGACTCATTTACACCCACACTCTCAGTCCAACAGGAAGTGGTCAATTCTGATTAGAAGCACATGAATTTATGGTGTACGTGATGCAAGTCGCCACTAGATGGCATTGTTTTCTCTCAAGGCACATGTATCCTGTCTGAATAACCTCTGAATAGTTCCATTCCATTGCAGGAAGTCAGCCTCATATTTATCAAATTTTATTGAAACTGCAAAATTTGGCTGCACGCTACTTTATGGAATATAAAATGGCAAACAAAGCACAACTTAGATGAAAAGCTTGACACTGATAGACAGCCATAAATGCATTTTTGAAAGAAGGCAAGTGAAGCATTATTCTACACTCATTTATGTGCAGTGATGACAGTAGATAGTCAGATGTACATGGCATTTGCAGGTAGTTTTGTGTAAATTGCACATTACAACAGGGCATATTTGAAGGGTAGTGGCTTGAGCCACATAATGGATAAGGCAGTGGTAGTAAGCCACAGCACACAATTTTCAAATAAGCCAATTTGCGAAGAATGCCATTTGCGTGTTGTGTCTGCCCTGTCAATGTTGCACTAAATAAGATGTGTGTAGTTGTGATTCTGCCCAACTTTTCCGCGATGAACGAAGTGGCTTCCCCCGCGATATGAAACGACTGAGTGAGTTCTTTGGTTAAACACAGCTACTGCAGGACGCTCGTCAAACCTGGTCACTTGACCGCTCTCCCTTTCCAAAGGAAGAATCACATCTGGCTGCACTCCACTACCTATCTAAATCTGTGGCATTCCACTTCCATCCTCCCCTATGATGCGCTGCCTTCCTGCCTTCACAGTGACAACAGAAGGCAGTGTCTTAGCTGCACCTGTAGTCGGGTGGTTAGAGTGCATGCCACATACGCAGTGGACCCGGGTTCGAATTTAGGGCTGAGGAAGTTTACTGCAAGCCACAACCCCCCCTTCTCTGTCCCACTTCCAATCTATTCCCTGCAAAAACACAGGTGTCCATGCCTGAATTCCAGACAGAGGCAAAGAGAAGGCCGTAACACTTCACAGAACATAACAGTGCAGAATCGATTGTCAAAACGTTCCTGATTACTAAGTGTTTTAGAAATAATTCACCTGCAGTCCATTTGGATGTCTGTGGATTGCAGGAAGTTGTTCTGACTTCACCTGAAAGCGCTTAATACTGGCAAGGGCAACCCATTGGTTACAAACACACTTTGGGAGAAGAGACTGATATTCATCCTGCGCGTGCACTGTCCCAAACGCAGGCGGTTGCCGCCTCCGTGAACAACGATCAAGCAATGTGGCTTCACCTGCGGCGCATTTGGACGGCAGCATGCCCCAACGTGCGCGCGGACTGCGAGGGCCCGTTAATCACTGCTTGCAGTTTTAATTATTATTATTATTATTATTATTATTCCGATCCGAGTTCGACTGCAGTTTTGGATGCCTGAACATGAACGAAAACTCACCAAATTTTGAATACCTGTGCCGCTAAGGAAAAATTGCGATCCTGCACCGTCACTGGGCGTGGTCGTGACCTGCGGGCTCTGTAGCGCCCCCTAATGTTCTGCCCGAGCTCCTGCAAGTGCGTAAAAGAACGAAATTCGGTACGCTGATTCCTCATGACCAGACGCACAAAAAACCCATTTGGACCGAAAAGGTCACTCCAACAGGAAGTCCGCCATTTTGATGTGTGGCGGCATTTTTGTCAAATTCATGCCTACTTTGAAAATTATCTTGTCCTAGAGCTTAAACACAACAGTCTTCAAATTAACTCAGTTATTTTCGTCATGTCTTGAAGAACAAAAGTTATGGAAATCATTCAGCTGCGCCAAACTTTAGTGGGCGGGTCGGTGGAAACCATTTTTTTCCTCGCCGTCGAGCATCGAGGCTTTATAACTTCAACATACAATTTTCTATCCACACCAAACTGCTCGTAAGTGTAGAGGCTGTCTCCCCGAATACATCTCCGCATCGATACTAAGTCGGCCATTTTGCTTTTGGCCGCCATTTTGAAATATTGCCAATCTTCGTACTTAAATGATTTCCTCCTACAGACGTAACACCACCGACTTCACAGTCACTCAGCATCATCGTCTGACCTTGACGATGAAAACTTACGGAAATCTTTATCCTACGTCATACCTGCTGGCCGCGGTGGAGCGGTCAATTCAAATCCTTCGCCGTAAAGCATCGAGTCCTCGTAACTTCTTCATACAATGTCCTATTTTGGCCAAATTTCTCAGGAATGCAGAAGGAGTCGCCCTGATGAGACCTGTGTAGTCATGGGGCGTGGCCGTGACGCGTGGGCTCTGTAGCGCCACCTATTGTGATGCCCCGCCTCCTACTTTTAACATAGAAGGACCAAAATTGGTACGCATATTCTTCATGAACAGACGCACAAAAAACCCATTTGGATGTATACTCTCAGTCCAACAGGAAGTCAGCTATTTTGAAATTTGGCGGCGTTTTTGACAAATTCATGCCTGCTTTGAAAATTATTTTGTCCTAGAGCTTAAACGACACAGTCTTCAAATTAACTCAGTAATTTTCTTCATGCCTCGAAGAACAAACGTTATGGAAATCGTTCAGCTGCGCCAAACTTTAGTGGGCGGTGCGGTGGAAACCATTTTGTCCTCACGCCGTCAAGCATCGAGGCTGTATAACTTCAACATACAATTTCCTATTCGCACCAAACTGCTCGCAACTGTAGAGGCTGTCTGCCCGAACAAATCTCAGCATCAATACTTAGTCTGCCATTTTGCTTTTGGCCGCCATTTTGAATTATGCTGATCTTCGTACTTAAATTATCTCCTCCAACAGATGTAACACCACCGACTTCAAAGTCTCTCAGTAGCATCCTCTTACCTTGAAGATGAAAAGCTACGGAAATCTTTATCCTACGTCATACCTGCTGGCAGTTGCGGAGCCCGGCATAACAGTCCTTCGTCATGAAGCATCAAGTCCTGATAACTCCTTCATACTATTTCCTAGCTCGGCCAAATCTAGAGGGAATCTAGAGGGAGTCGCCATGAATAGAGCTGTGCATCAATACTGTGTCATATCCATAGCGCCACCCACTTTACACCCACTGGAAACATGAAGTAAGGTTTATCTCAGTCAATTTTGGCGCCCTACATGCATGTACATGAATGAAAGTTGGCACGCATGTGTGTTATGACAAGACGCACAAATGACTCATTTACACCCACACTCTCAGTCCAACAGGAAGTGGTCAATTTTGATTAGAAGCACATGAATTTATGGTGTACGTGATGCAAGTCGCCACTAGATGGCATTGTTTTCTCTCAAGGCACATGTATCCTGTCTGAATAACCTCTGAATAGTTCCATTCCATTGCAGGAAGTCAGCCTCATATTTATCAGATTTTATTGAAACTGCAAAATTTGGCTGCACGCTACTTTATGGAATATAAAATGGCAAACAAAGCACAACTTAGATGAAAAGCTTGACACTGATAGACAGCCATAAATGCATTTTTGAAAGAAGGCAAGTGAAGCATTATTCTACACTCATTTATGTGCAGTGATGACAGTAGATAGTCAGATGTACATGGCATTTGCTGGTAGTTTTGTGCAAATTGCACATTACAACAGGGCATCTTTGAAGGGTAATGGCTTGAGCCACATAATGGATAAGGCAGTGGTAGTAAGCCACAGCACACAATTTTCAAATAAGCCAATTTGCTAAGAATGCCATTTGCGTGTTGTGTCTGCCCTGTCAATGTTGCACTAAATAAGATGTGTGTAGTTGTGATTCTGCACAACTTTTCCGCGATGAACGAAGTGGCTTCCCCTGCGATATGAAACGACTGAGTGAGTTCTTTGGTTAAACACAGCTACTGCAGGACGCTCGTCAAACCTGGTCACGTGACCGCTCTCCCTTTCCAAAAGGAACAATCACATCTGGCTGCACTCCACTACCTATCCAAATCTGTGGCATTCCACTTCCATCCTCCCCTATGATGCGCTGCCTTCCTGCCTTCACAGTGACAACAGAAGGCAGTGTCTTAGCTGCACCTGTAGTCGGGTGGTTAGAGTGCATGCCACATACGCAGTGGACCCGGGTTCGAATTTAGTGCTGAGGAAGTTTACTGCAAGCCACAACCCCCCCTTCTCTGTCCCACTTCCAATCTATTCCCTGCAAAAACACAGGTGTCCATGCCTGAATTCCAGACAGAGGCAAAGAGAAGGCCGTAACACTTCACAGAACATAACAGTGCAGAATCGATTGTCAAAACGTTCCTGATTACTAAGTGTTTTAGAAATAATTCACCTGCAGTCCATTTGGATGTCTGTGGATTGCAGGAAGTTGTTCTGACTTCACCTGAAAGCGCTTAATACTGGCAAGGGCAACCCATTGGTTACAAACACACTTTGGGAGAAGAGACTGATATTCATCCTGCGCGTGCACTGTCCCAAACGCAGGCGGTTGCCGCCTCCGTGAACAACGATCAAGCAATGTGGCTTCACCTGCGGCGCATTTGGACGGCAGCATGCCCCAACGTGCGCGCGGACTGCGAGGGCCCGTTAATCACTGCTTGCAGTTTTAATTATTATTATTATTATTCCGATCCGAGTTCGACTGCAGTTTTGGATGCCTGAACATGAACGAAAACTCACCAAATTTTGAATACCTGTGCCGCTAAGGAAAAATTGCGATCCTGCACCGTCACTGGGCGTGGTCGTGACCTGCGGGCTCTGTAGCGCCCCCTAATGTTCTGCCCGAGCTCCTGCAAGTGCGTAAAAGAACGAAATTCGGTACGCTGATTCCTCATGACCAGACGCACAAAAAACCCATTTGGACCGAAAAGGTCACTCCAACAGGAAGTCCGCCATTTTGATGTGTGGCGGCATTTTTGTCAAATTCATGCCTACTTTGAAAATTATCTTGTCCTAGAGCTTAAACACAACAGTCTTCAAATTAACTCAGTTATTTTCGTCATGTCTTGAAGAACAAAAGTTATGGAAATCATTCAGCTGCGCCAAACTTTAGTGGGCGGGTCGGTGGAAACCATTTTTTTCCCTCGCCGTCGAGCATCGAGGCTTTATAACTTCAACATACAATTTTCTATCCACACCAAACTGCTCGTAAGTGTAGAGGCTGTCTCCCCGAATACATCTCCGCATCGATACTAAGTCGGCCATTTTGCTTTTGGCCGCCATTTTGAAATATTGCCAATCTTCGTACTTAAATGATTTCCTCCTACAGACGTAACACCACCGACTTCACAGTCACTCAGCATCATCGTCTGACCTTGACGATGAAAACTTACGGAAATCTTTATCCTACGTCATACCTGCTGGCCGCGGTGGAGCGGTCAATTCAAATCCTTCGCCGTAAAGCATCGAGTCCTCGTAACTTCTTCATACAATGTCCTATTTTGGCCAAATTTCTCAGGAATGCAGAAGGAGTCGCCCTGATGAGACCTGTGTAGTCATGGGGCGTGGCCGTGACGCGTGGGCTCTGTAGCGCCACCTATTGTGATGCCCCGCCTCCTACTTTTAACATAGAAGGACCAAAATTGGTACGCATATTCTTCATGAACAGACGCACAAAAAACCCATTTGGATGTATACTCTCAGTCCAACAGGAAGTCAGCTATTTTGAAATTTGGCGGCGTTTTTGACAAATTCATGCCTGCTTTGAAAATTATTTTGTCCTAGAGCTTAAACGACACAGTCTTCAAATTAACTCAGTAATTTTCTTCATGCCTCGAAGAACAAACGTTATGGAAATCGTTCAGCTGCGCCAAACTTTAGTGGGCAGTGCGGTGGAAACCATTTTGTCCTCACGCCGTCAAGCATCGAGGTTGTATAACTTCAACATACAATTTCCTATTCGCACCAAACTGCTCGCAACTGTAGAGGCTGTCTGCCCGAACAAATCTCAGCATCAATACTTAGTCTGCCATTTTGCTTTTGGCCGCCATTTTGAATTATGCTGATCTTCGTACTTAAATTATCTCCTCCAACAGATGTAACACCACCGACTTCAAAGTCTCTCAGTAGCATCCTCTTACCTTGAAGATGAAAAGCTACGGAAATCTTTATCCTACGTCATACCTGCTGGCAGTTGCGGAGCCCGCCATAACAGTCCTTCGTCATGAAGCATCAAGTCCTGATAACTCCTTCATACTATTTCCTAGCTCGGCCAAATCTAGAGGGAATCTAGAGGGAGTCGCCATGAATAGAGCTGTGCATCAATACTGTGTCATATCCATAGCGCCACCCACTTTACACCCACTGGAAACATGAAGTAAGGTTTATCTCAGTCAATTTTGGCGCCCTACATGCATGTACATGAATGAAAGTTGGCACGCATGTGTGTTATGACAAGACGCACAAATGACTCATTTACACCCACACTCTCAGTCCAACAGGAAGTGGTCAATTTTGATTAGAAGCACATGAATTCATGGTGTACGTGATGCAAGTCGCCACTAGATGGCATTGTTTTCTCTCAAGGCACATGTATCCTGTCTGAATAACCTCTGAATAGTTCCATTCCATTGCAGGAAGTCAGCCTCATATTTATCAGATTTTATTGAAACTGAAAAATTTGGCTGCACGCTACTTTATGGAATATAAAATGGCAAACAAAGCAGAACTTAGATGAAAAGGTTGACACTGATAGACAGCCATAAATACATTTTTGAAAGAAGGCAAGTGAAGCATTATTCTACACTCCTTTATGTGCAGTGATGACAGTAGATAGTCAGATGTACATGGCATTTGCAGGTAGTTTTGTGTACATTGCACATTACAACAGGGCATCTTTGAAGGGTAATGGCTTGAGCCACATAATGGATAAGGCAGTGGTAGTAAGCCACAGCACACAATTTTCAAATAAGCCAATTTGCTAAGAATGCCATTTGCGTGTTGTGTCTGCCTGTCAATGTTGCACTAAATAAGATGTGTGTAGTTGTGATTCTGCCCAACTTTTCCGCGATGAACGAAGTGGCTTCCCCTGCGATATGAAACGACTGAGTGAGTTCTTTGGTTAAACACAGCTACTGCAGGACGCTCGTCAAACCTGGTCACGTGACCGCTCTCCCTTTCCAAAAGGAAGAATCACATCTGGCTGCACTCCACTACCTATCTAAATCTGTGGCATTCCACTTCCATCCTCCCCTATGATGCGCTGCCTTCCTGCCTTCACAGTGACAACAGAAGGCAGTGTCTTAGCTGCACCTGTAGTCGGGTGGTTAGAGTGCATGCCACATACGCAGTGGACCCGGGTTCGAATTTAGTGCTGAGGAAGTTTACTGCAAGCCACAACCCCCCCTTCTCTGTCCCACTTCCAATCTATTCCCTGCAAAAACACAGGTGTCCATGCCTGAATTCCAGACAGAGGCAAAGAGAAGGCCGTAACACTTCACAGAACATAACAGTGCAGAATCGATTGTCAAAACGTTCCTGATTACTAAGTGTTTTAGAAATCATTCACCTGCAGTCCATTTGGATGTCTGTGGATTGCAGGAAGTTGTTCTGACTTCACCTGAAAGCGCTTAATACTGGCAAGGGCAACCCATTGGTTACAAACACACTTTGGGAGAAGAGACTGATATTCATCCTCCGCGTGCACTGTCCCAAACGCAGGCGGTTGCCGCCTCCGTGAACAACGATCAAGCAATGTGGCTTCACCTGCGGCGCATTTGGACGGCAGCATGCCCCAACGTGCGCGCGGACTGCGAGGGCCCGTTAATCACTGCTTGCAGTTTTAATTAGGGCCCGAGCAGGTCACAGACCTGTGAGACCCTATTGTAATTGTAAAAATTATTCTTCTTCTTCTTATTATTATTATTATTATTATTATTATTATTATTATTCCGATCCGAGTTCGACTGCAGTTTTGGATGCCTGAACATGAACGAAAACTCACCAAATTTTGAATACCTGTGCCGCTAAGGAAAAATTGCGATCCTGCACCGTCACTGGGCGTGGTCGTGACCTGCGGGCTCTGTAGCGCCCCCTAATGTTCTGCCCGAGCTCCTGCAAGTGCGTAAAAGAACGAAATTCGGTACGCTGATTCCTCATGACCAGACGCACAAAAAACCCATTTGGACCGAAAAGGTCACTCCAACAGGAAGTCCGCCATTTTGATGTGTGGCGGCATTTTTGTCAAATTCATGCCTACTTTGAAAATTATCTTGTCCTAGAGCTTAAACACAACAGTCTTCAAATTAACTCAGTTATTTTCGTCATGTCTTGAAGAACAAAAGTTATGGAAATCATTCAGCTGCGCCAAACTTTAGTGGGCGGGTCGGTGGAAACCATTTTTTTCCCTCGCCGTCGAGCATCGAGGCTTTATAACTTCAACATACAATTTTCTATCCACACCAAACTGCTCGTAAGTGTAGAGGCTGTCTCCCCGAATACATCTCCGCATCGATACTAAGTCGGCCATTTTGCTTTTGGCCGCCATTTTGAAATATTGCCAATCTTCGTACTTAAATGATTTCCTCCTACAGACGTAACACCACCGACTTCACAGTCACTCAGCATCATCGTCTGACCTTGACGATGAAAACTTACGGAAATCTTTATCCTACGTCATACCTGCTGGCCGCGGTGGAGCGGTCAATTCAAATCCTTCGCCGTAAAGCATCGAGTCCTCGTAACTTCTTCATACAATGTCCTATTTTGGCCAAATTTCTCAGGAATGCAGAAGGAGTCGCCCTGATGAGACCTGTGTAGTCATGGGGCGTGGCCGTGACGCGTGGGCTCTGTAGCGCCACCTATTGTGATGCCCCGCCTCCTACTTTTAACATAGAAGGACCAAAATTGGTACGCATATTCTTCATGAACAGACGCACAAAAAACCCATTTGGATGTATACTCTCAGTCCAACAGGAAGTCAGCTATTTTGAAATTTGGCGGCGTTTTTGACAAATTCATGCCTGCTTTGAAAATTATTTTGTCCTAGAGCTTAAACGACACAGTCTTCAAATTAACTCAGTAATTTTCTTCATGCCTCGAAGAACAAACGTTATGGAAATCGTTCAGCTGCGCCAAACTTTAGTGGACAGTGCGGTGGAAACCATTTTGTCCTCACGCCGTCAAGCATCGAGGTTGTATAACTTCAACATACAATTTCCTATTCGCACCAAACTGCTCGCAACTGTAGAGGCTGTCTGCCCGAACAAATCTCAGCATCAATACTTAGTCTGCCATTTTGCTTTTGGCCGCCATTTTGAATTATGCTGATCTTCGTACTTAAATTATCTCCTCCAACAGATGTAACACCACCGACTTCAAAGTCTCTCAGTAGCATCCTCTTACCTTGAAGATGAAAAGCTACGGAAATCTTTATCCTACGTCATACCTGCTGGCAGTTGCGGAGCCCGGCATAACAGTCCTTCGTCATGAAGCATCAGGTCCTGATAACTCCTTCATTCTATTTCCTAGCTCGGCCAAATCTAGAGGGAATCTAGAGGGAGTCGCCATGAATAGATCTGTGCATCAATACTGTGTCATATCCATAGCGCCACCCACTTTACACCCACTGGAAACATGAAGTAAGGTTTATCTCAGTCAATTTTGGCGCCCTACATGCATGTACATGAATGAAAGTTGGCACGCATGTGTGTTATGACAAGACGCACAAATGACTCATTTACACCCACACTCTCAGTCCAACAGGAAGTGGTCAATTTTGATTAGAAGCACATGAATTTATGGTGTACGTGATGCAAGTCGCCACTAGATGGCATTGTTTTCTCTCAAGGCACATGTATCCTGTCTGAATAACCTCTGAATAGTTCCATTCCATTGCAGGAAGTCAGCCTCATATTTATCAGATTTTATTGAAACTGCAAAATTTGGCTGCACGCTACTTTATGGAATATAAAATGGCAAACAAAGCAGAACTTAGATGAAAAGCTTGACACTGATAGACAGCCATAAATACATTTTTGAAAGAAGGCAAGTGAAGCATTATTCTACACTCATTTATGTGCAGTGATGACAGTAGATAGTCAGATGTACATGGCATGTTGCAGGTAGTTTTGTGTAAATTGCACATTACAACAGGGCATCTTTGAAGGGTAATGGCTTGAGCCACATAATGGATAAGGCAGTGGTAGTAAGCCACAGCACACAATTTTCAAATAAGCCAATTTGCTAAGAATGCCATTTGCGTGTTGTGTCTGCCTGTCAATGTTGCACTAAATAAGATGTGTGTAGTTGTGATTCTGCCCAACTTTTCCGCGATGAACGAAGTGGCTTCCCCTGCGATATGAAACGACTGAGTGAGTTCTTTGGTTAAACACAGCTACTGCAGGACGCTCGTCAAACCTGGTCACGTGACCGCTCTCCCTTTCCAAAAGGAAGAATCACATCTGGCTGCACTCCACTACCTATCTAAATCTGTGGCATTCCACTTCCATCCTCCCCTATGATGCGCTGCCTTCCTGCCTTCACAGTGACAACAGAAGGCAGTGTCTTAGCTGCACCTGTAGTCGAGTGGTTAGAGTGCATGCCACATACGCAGTGGACCCGGGTTCGAATTTAGTGCTGAGGAAGTTTACTGCAAGCCACAACCCCCACCCCCTTTCTCTGTCCCACTTCCAATCTATTCCCTGCAAAAACACAGGTGTCCATGCCTGAATTCCAGACAGAGGCAAAGAGAAGGCCGTAACACTTCACAGAACATAACAGTGCAGAATCGATTGTCAAAACGTTCCTGATTACTAAGTGTTTTAGAAATCATTCACCTGCAGTCCATTTGGATGTCTGTGGATTGCAGGAAGTCGTTCTGACTTCACCTGAAAGCGCTTAATACTGGCAAGGGCAACCCATTGGTTACAAACACACTTTGGGAGAAGAGACTGATATTCATCCTGCGCGTGCACTGTCCCAAACGCAGGCGGTTGCCGCCTCCGTGAACAACGATCAAGCAATGTGGCTTCACCTGCGGCGCATTTGGACGGCAGCATGCCCCAACGTGCGCGCGGACTGCGAGGGCCCGTTAATCACTGCTTGCAGTTTTAATTATTATTATTATTATTCCGATCCGAGTTCGACTGCAGTTTTGGATGCCTGAACATGAACGAAAACTCACCAAATTTTGAATACCTGTGCCGCTAAGGAAAAATTGCGATCCTGCACCGTCACTGGGCGTGGTCGTGACCTGCGGGCTCTGTAGCGCCCCCTAATGTTCTGCCCGAGCTCCTGCAAGTGCGTAAAAGAACGAAATTCGGTACGCTGATTCCTCATGACCAGACGCACAAAAAACCCATTTGGACCGAAAAGGTCACTCCAACAGGAAGTCCGCCATTTTGATGTGTGGCGGCATTTTTGTCAAATTCATGCCTACTTTGAAAATTATCTTGTCCTAGAGCTTAAACACAACAGTCTTCAAATTAACTCAGTTATTTTCGTCATGTCTTGAAGAACAAAAGTTATGGAAATCATTCAGCTGCGCCAAACTTTAGTGGGCGGGTCGGTGGAAACCATTTTTTTCCCTCGCCGTCGAGCATCGAGGCTTTATAACTTCAACATACAATTTTCTATCCACACCAAACTGCTCGTAAGTGTAGAGGCTGTCTCCCCGAATACATCTCCGCATCGATACTAAGTCGGCCATTTTGCTTTTGGCCGCCATTTTGAAATATTGCCAATCTTCGTACTTAAATGATTTCCTCCTACAGACGTAACACCACCGACTTCACAGTCACTCAGCATCATCGTCTGACCTTGACGATGAAAACTTACGGAAATCTTTATCCTACGTCATACCTGCTGGCCGCGGTGGAGCGGTCAATTCAAATCCTTCGCCGTAAAGCATCGAGTCCTCGTAACTTCTTCATACAATGTCCTATTTTGGCCAAATTTCTCAGGAATGCAGAAGGAGTCGCCCTGATGAGACCTGTGTAGTCATGGGGCGTGGCCGTGACGCGTGGGCTCTGTAGCGCCACCTATTGTGATGCCCCGCCTCCTACTTTTAACATAGAAGGACCAAAATTGGTACGCATATTCTTCATGAACAGACGCACAAAAAACCCATTTGGATGTATACTCTCAGTCCAACAGGAAGTCAGCTATTTTGAAATTTGGCGGCGTTTTTGACAAATTCATGCCTGCTTTGAAAATTATTTTGTCCTAGAGCTTAAACGACACAGTCTTCAAATTAACTCAGTAATTTTCTTCATGCCTCGAAGAACAAACGTTATGGAAATCGTTCAGCTGCGCCAAACTTTAGTGGGCAGTGCGGTGGAAACCATTTTGTCCTCACGCCGTCAAGCATCGAGGTTGTATAACTTCAACATACAATTTCCTATTCGCACCAAACTGCTCGCAACTGTAGAGGCTGTCTGCCCGAACAAATCTCAGCATCAATACTTAGTCTGCCATTTTGCTTTTGGCCGCCATTTTGAATTATGCTGATCTTCGTACTTAAATTATCTCCTCCAACAGATGTAACACCACCGACTTCAAAGTCTCTCAGTAGCATCCTCTTACCTTGAAGATGAAAAGCTACGGAAATCTTTATCCTACGTCATACCTGCTGGCAGTTGCGGAGCCCGCCATAACAGTCCTTCGTCATGAAGCATCAAGTCCTGATAACTCCTTCATACTATTTCCTAGCTCGGCCAAATCTAGAGGGAATCTAGAGGGAGTCGCCATGAATAGAGCTGTGCATCAATACTGTGTCATATCCATAGCGCCACCCACTTTACACCCACTGGAAACATGAAGTAAGGTTTATCTCAGTCAATTTTGGCGCCCTACATGCATGTACATGAATGAAAGTTGGCACGCATGTGTGTTATGACAAGACGCACAAATGACTCATTTACACCCACACTCTCAGTCCAACAGGAAGTGGTCAATTTTGATTAGAAGCACATGAATTTATGGTGTACGTGATACAAGTCGCCACTAGATGGCATTGTTTTCTCTCAAGGCACATGTATCCTGTCTGAATAACCTCTGAATAGTTCCATTCCATTGCAGGAAGTCAGCCTCATATTTATCAGATTTTATTGAAACTGCAAAATTTGGCTGCACGCTACTTTATGGAATATAAAATGGCAAACAAAGCAGAACTTAGATGAAAAGGTTGACACTGATAGACAGCCATAAATACATTTTTGAAAGAAGGCAAGTGAAGCATTATTCTACACTCCTTTATGTGCAGTGATGACAGTAGATAGTCAGATGTACATGGCATTTGCAGGTAGTTTTGTGTACATTGTACATTACAACAGGGCATCTTTGAAGGGTAATGGCTTGAGCCACATAATGGATAAGGCAGTGGTAGTAAGCCACAGCACACAATTTTCAAATAAGCCAATTTGCTAAGAATGCCATTTGCGTGTTGTGTCTGCCTGTCAATGTTGCACTAAATAAGATGTGTGTAGTTGTGATTCTGCCCAACTTTTCCGCGATGAACGAAGTGGCTTCCCCTGCGATATGAAACGACTGAGTGAGTTCTTTGGTTAAACACAGCTACTGCAGGACGCTCGTCAAACCTGGTCACGTGACCGCTCTCCCTTTCCAAAAGGAAGAATCACATCTGGCTGCACTCCACTACCTATCTAAATCTGCGGCATTCCACTTCCATCCTCCCCTATGATGCGCTGCCTTCCTGCCTTCACAGTGACAACAGAAGGCAGTGTCTTAGCTGCACCTGTAGTCGAGTGGTTAGAGTGCATGCCACATACGCAGTGGACCCGGGTTCGAATTTAGGGCTGAGGAAGTTTACTGCAAGCCACAGCCCCCCCCCTTCTCTGTCCCACTTCCAATCTATTCCCTGCAAAAACACAGGTGTCCATGCCTGACTTCCAGACAAAGGCAAAGCGAAGGCCGTAGCACTTCACAGAACATAACAGTGCAGAATCGATTGTCAAAATGTTCCTGATTACTAAATGTTTTAGAAATCAATCACCTGCAGTCCATTTGGATGTCTGTGGATTGCAGGAAGTTGTTCTGACTTCACCTGAAAGCGCTTAATACTGGCAAGGGCAACCCATCGCGTTACAAACACACTTTGGGAGAAGAGACTGATATTCATCCTCCGCGTGCACTGTCCCAAACGCAGGCAGTTGCCGCCTCCGTGAACAACGATCAAGCAATGTGGGTTCACCTGCGGCGCGTTTGGACGGCGGCATGCCCCAACGTGCGCGCGGACTGCGAGGGCCCGTTCATCACTGCTTGCAGTTTTAATTATTATTATTATTATTGTGACTAGTTGTTGTAGTATTAATATGACCACTGTTGACATTAATTATTAATATATAGATTTTTTTTTCATCTATTCATTCACTTACTTTATAATATCCCTTTTCCCACTTTACTGGCCCTTCAGGTCGCCACCAGACCCATGGGAGGTGGCCGGCATGATGTGTTTGGTCCTCTAGAGAGCTGCTCCCTCCCCATAGCAGGGGAGCTATTCAATTGCGTCTGACGAGCGGGTTTCCAACAGGGAAAGGGAGTGTTTAGAGGGGTCCAGGTCCTCTGGTCCTCCGCCCTCCCAACCCAGCCCAGCCCCTAAATCCACCCAGACCCCCGGGGCCAGAGAAAACCCACAGTACCAAAGGGTAGTGATAATAAAAAATAATAATAAAAATAAAAAAAAAAACATTTCTAATAGAAGTATCTCCTGATTGAACTGGTAATGTTGAGTTTACATCTTGTTTTTGCTCCTCCTGAGTGGCCAAAAGAATCAGCTAATTATGAGATCTAACATGTTCTCTCTGATCTCTAATTCCAATTATCTTCTCCCAAATAAACCCCCCCCCTCGCTTTTCTGCAACCACTTCTCCTTTCAGCATTATCCTTAGTGCCTTGTAAGTAGTTGCACATACATTCTGTTTTTACCACTTTAATTGACAAGTTAATACATTTTCCGCTTTTAAAATCTTTTAAAAAGATGTTGTCTTGATGATGTCTTGTCTCAGCCCATCATCCACTGTCATATATATTGTCATAAATAATCTGTGGTCTTTCTGTGGGTTTCAGTATTAAAATGTGGTGTAATTTAACACCTCATAATGTGGGCCTTGTCACGGCCTGTGGTCACAGGTGGTAACAATTTAATGATGTGATATAGGGCTATCCAGTTTGATATTGGATTAGGCTTGATTGAATTAAAGGGGACTGTTGGGCCACAGGGGAGGTATACACTCTACATAGTACCATTCTACTTTTTACCTTGAAAACTACTTGATTGAGATCAGACAACTCTGAATTGATTTAATTACTTGTAAGGTGACAGACCTAATGAGCATCATCTCCATGTCTGATGATTTAAAGAACACTTGAAATCTTAGGTTAATGTCAAGTAAGGCCATCACGATATACTGATATTGACAATAATTGTGATATCATCCTATTTATAAGTGAAATATTGATATTGTGTTAATAAGACACATATGATAATATGTAAATAATCCTCTTAAGTAATTTTAATTATTTCTATTCTCGCTTTGTCACAGTGGGCGACAGTAATCCACCTTAATGCTGGTTGCCATTAGGCATTACACAGAAAAAATAGAACGTGCAATCACTTGCTAGCAAGCCCCTTTGTGTCAATGGAGATGACAGATGAGACTGAGACTGCATCTTTGATATTGTATTTGTGAATTATTTTGGCCACAATAATGGTGTTGTGAAATTGTTTCATGTTGAGGCTAACTGACATGTCCTGGAGGGGTTAACAACAAGGTTAAAATAAAATTTAAATTTAATTTAATTTTTGACATTAGATTGAATTTATATGAAAAATTCTCCCAATATTATTTCTCACATGGTGCTTATAGTGATGTGGACACTTTCTGGCACTAAGCTTCTATCATCTTTCCCACCTCAACTGGGTAATGCAGTAGCAGTTGCAATATCTTTGTACTTGCCTCTCTCACAGCTTGGTAGGTCACCACTCCAGGTGAGGTCCCACTGGCACATGAGCAGCTCTGCCCCGACCACCTGATAGCCAGGGTAACACTGGTAGGTCACCACAGTGCCCTGAACCAGCTCAGGGTGAGATGTACTCTTCCAGCCATTAGAGATCTCTGGGAGCTCAGGGCAGGTGTCGTTACGAGCTACTTCTGCAAGAGGTAGTAAGAAAGACAGCAAGACAGAAAATCAGGAAAAAGCGATATGAGATCTGAGCTTAGAAGGGTGATGTGTATTTTGGTCAGAAACATAATGATGTCAGTGCCAAATAATTTGGTTCATGACAACAGATCTTTCTAGAAATCTGTTCGAAATCAGATGATGGCTACTGTCAGACCAGTACTGCTCCCAGTAGACCTCACTGTGCAATGCAAACTTTATACACAACTTATTTTTCATTTTGGTTTGCACTTACTGGGCAATTTTCATACTCATATTTATTATTTATTGATAACAATAAACTGCCATATGATAGTTACACATAGACTAGTTAATTTTATACATTTTAAAGATATACAATTATCAATATATTACAAAATTTCATATGAAAATACTTGGACTAAAATGCAATAAAAAAGTATGTGTCAGCCTCCTATGAAGTCACTTGTGCATACTTCATCCATGATAAATCATGAGCTAAACTCCAATTGGGATTGCAGGAAAGTAAGCGGGAGGTAAAATGAGAGGTTCAAAAACAGCTGTTCTCTCAAGCTTCTTTTCATTCTTCATACAACTACTTCCGTCATGTTTTTATATGAACAACATGTGACTCTGTTTCAATGATACAGTGGCCTTGAGGGCCCCCACACACTGTGCAGTGACAATGATCAGATTTTGCACAATTCAGGTTGCGGGAATTAAAACAAAACAAAATCAAAAATAGTGCTTTGGACCTTTTGCTGTTTCTTTAAAATTAACTTTGAAATGGCAGGGCCCTATCAGTTTCACTGTATGCCATATTTTAATTGGTGGTTTGTTGCTGTTCCTTTTTACAAGAATTTGGAATAAGAATTCTGACACTGTCCTCAGTTCTCATGTCACAGGATCACTGCTATGACCTAAAGCTGCAGTCTGAAGTTATGAGACAAAGGTGGACTGCCAGAAAATTTGAATAAGCACAGCTCCCAGGTCCCTCCTTCTTCATCTGCTGCGCTGCAGCCCTGCTTTTAAAGCCCCTCCCCACAGAGGAGCCTGCTGTGCATGAGCAGGCTTGTAACCACAGTAACAGAGGATGCCAGATAACCAAGATGGCGCATTCAAATAACAACAACAAAATAAGCCCATTTCTGATCAATACAATGAAATTACAATGACGAGTGCCTAATGCCGATCACTGTAGATATCCTGAGTAAATAACAATCACAAAGAACAGTTCCTCACACCACGGTCGACGGAGTTACCAGATAATGATTACCTGGTGCAATGCCATGCTGCCTTCCTGAAGCATGAGTATCGTTATTTCTCTAAACCAATTTGACCACTTCAGAGCGTACTGATCACAAACTAACGTTACAACTGCCCGGTTGCTTGAAAGACACTTTTGCTTACCAGTAGCCATACAAACAAAGCTAAACACCAGAGTTAGCATACAAGCTAACAGGCTAGATTTACCAACAAGCTACGTAGCTCAACTGCAACATCAGTGATATGTATTACTCTAACCGTCGCCACCATAGCCCTGTGGTTAAAACATAGAATTAAGCATATATCAAGCAGCGGTCCTTACTTGTCCAGCAGAAAAGCTGCTAACTCTGCATCACTCTTGAATCCCACAGCTCCCTTCACCTTTGAAATGATGCTCCAATATTTATCCTTGTTTTCTTTCAGGCTCAGTCCAATTCTTTCTTTTGACACTGCTTTTCTTTGTCAGTCTTCTTATTCTTCTCTTGGACGTGGGCAATGGTGGGGCATTTTTCGCCTCTGTTGTTGTTGTCTGTTCTCCACCATTGTTTACAGTTTGGGCTTGAACATATCTGACCAGGTCAGAGCAGGCACTGTGCCTGCCTGGGGGAGGGACACTGCCCAGTATGCGCTTTGTGAGGGAGGGGAGGAGTGTATGCACGAGAATGATTGACACTTCTCAGACATTCCCCTTGGCTCTGATTGGTTGTATTCAGGCATGGACTGGCCATCTGGCATACCGGGCAATGCCCGGTGGGCCGACGCACATTTTTGGGCCGGGCTGACATAATTTAATCAAAAAAGTTTATAATAAATCATTTATATCGACTGCGACGGCCCAGTCAGCAGCCAGAGATGCTGCTGACTGACAGGTACAGTGTAGTACAGCCGATAAGCAGGTAGTAAGGTTAGGATAATACAGGGACTGTGAGATGATGGAGGTAACGTTAGCTCTATTAGCCTACATGTAGAGTTATCAACGGGTCGGGCCGGCTCGACAAACCCGACTGGACCCGCGGGCTCAGGTCCGGTCGGGTTAAAGGGACATAGGGCAGGATCTAGGAATAAGACTCAATAGCGACACGACGGCCGTTAGGGTAACTGCAGCCATCAGCCAAGCCGGCGCGGGAGCACGCATGAACTCTGCACAGCAGTGCAGCTGATGCTGTGACACGTTATTTATTTACTTGCTGTTCACGTCGCTGTTTACTGCAAGACCTCCACACATGCCTCCCCGGAACTTCGTTGGTAGCCTTAAACTGCGAAGAGCATCATCTCAAGCGATGAAGTAAGTAAACCAAGTGCTTATTTTAGTGCAACTTTAGTATATTTCTTTGACAACATTTGCGCATTAATTCAGCAAAATGCTAGTTGTAATGTAAATACGTTTACTTTACACTGGCCAAATGGTTACTAAAGTTCAAATTTCACCAGCCACGGTGAATATCGACCTAGCGATAGCCATTGTTTTGTGAAGCTAATGCTTCTGCCACCAACGTTATGGTGTTTGACGAGCATTTGGCTTGTGGCTGCAGCTAATTTCTGACTGTGGTACTTACCAACATAGCTAATATTTATAACATTGGATAAAGCTTGCTAACACGCTGACATAAGTGTGCAGTCATTATCATGTAACAGCAGTAGTATGATTCAATGTCTCAAAGTGTTATGTGCCAGTGCCACTGAGATGTGTGAAACCATTCCCATTATAAGACAATATGAATAGCACTGCACCATAACAGAGTAAATACAAGAAAAACAGAAATCATAGCTGGTATTATACTAAGTTGAATCAGAATAAAAATAACATCAAGTAAAATCATAACATCCCTTTGAGGATTAATAAAGTTATTCTTATTCTCATTGTTTTTGTTTCAGGATTTGGAATTGACTATGGAAGGAGTGGCATACATGGAGGAATCTTCAGAGGAGGAGTGTGTGTCGGCAGGCTTCGGACCAGTGTCTGAGCACGAGTGTCCACCTGGAGATGTGCTGCCTGGAGCTGCTGTGTTCTTCACATCCGAGCCAAAACTTCCTAACCCCTTTGCGAACTACACAGGTTACAAAGAAGCTCCATTTAGGGTGCCAGACTAAAGTTTTCAACTGTTTTGTGTATCTGTGATCACAATACCTCAAAAAATAAACATTTTTAGCCAAAGATTCAGCTTTCATCCAAAAATAAATGCAATTTATGTACAATATGTATTTTATTTTCAAAGTTTACAGTGAAAAGAAAGTATTTTTCAAATTTGCATTATGTACAATTTTTTATTTTGTATTTTTTTTTTTACATGTCTATAATAAAATCAGTGTATGGTAGACAAGACGGTCTTGTCTTCTCTCTTTTTTTGCTCACAGCTCTGGATCATGTAGCTGAGGCCTTTATGGAGAGAAGAGAAAAGTAGCATTAGAACACATGCTCACAAAGCTCCATAATCAAATCTAGTAATTATTATTTTCAACTCTACCCTGGCAGAACAGATATAACTAATGGCTTGATGCTGATTGAGCATTACAAATACAAGTGCCAGACTTTCAAATGAATTAGCAGTGTATTAAACTTGGTGATAGTGAGCAGAAGATCTACATTTTGCTGCAGTATTGGACCTAAGTACAGTACAGCTGGCACGTACAGAGAATGACTTGTGACTAACTTCCAAATTGATTTTTATTTCAAAGAGGTATGTTTTGACTTTGAAACTGATCAGACATGGATGTGGGATGTAGGTGAATGACATACCTGTCCTCTGTGGATGTGTGTCTGGACCAGTTCAATATCAATTTATAAAGCACCACCTGAGCTTGTTTACATGCGATTGTGCACTTCACGGTTAGCTCTGAACTGCCTTTTATTCAGCTACATCACAACAGTATCACCAACAAGTCAACACAATAGCCCCTAACACGTAGCCTGTAAATACCGTTACTGTACCCCCTAAATAGCGTATTTCCTGGGTATGGGAACGAGACAGGAGCCGTCTCGCTGTGTGTATGATATAGCCTTATCCCCTAACGTTATATGCATGAGGCAGCCAGGAAGCCGGCTCGCTGTGTGTATGATATAGCCTTAAACCCTAGCGTTATATGCATGAAGCAGCCAGGAAGCCGGCACGCTGTGTGCAGCTAGCGGCTAATCTGACTACACAGACACAGAAACCGTTAGCCTGTTGCTACAGCCAGCTGCTAACATCACCTCCCGGATAACAGTTGGGCTTTCAGTCCTATATATAAAAGGGACAT
Source organism: Diplodus puntazzo (assembly GCA_963678695.2). Lineage (NCBI taxonomy): Eukaryota > Metazoa > Chordata > Actinopteri > Spariformes > Sparidae > Diplodus > Diplodus puntazzo. Next base: position 33,983,594 of record OZ023162.1, on the reverse strand, counting down.
ATTTCTAACTATTCATTTTCAGACTGAAGGACCGTGGAAAATGCGCAGTCTGTAACTACACAGGACTGGACTAAGATACATTTTAGCAGCTAACGCTACTTTGCACGTTAGCACACTCCAAGTCCTCGGTAATCTCATAAGATTTTCAAATCAAGCTCTAAACATGACGTGTAATGTTTTCTTACCTGGTTACTAGGATATGAGCCATGTCAGCATCTGTTTTCAGTCCCACTTCAGGTTGAAGCTGCCTCCATGAGCTGAACACGTATCCGATGTTTATTCCAGTGCCAGCCCGGCTTTGGTCGTGATTTCGTTTCGACTCACGACTTGCCGCTTATAAAACCTTCGCGTTCCTCTTAGTATAACTATTTATTGGACTTCGTGTGGTGCTGGGTCGTTTTCTGGCCGTAGCAGAATCCATTTCTACCCAAACACTAGTTTGGATCCACCGTGTTTGTCTTCTTCCGGTCTCCAAGCCGTCGAGGACATGCATTCAGTGTCATTTGACGTCACGTCCGCAGGACTGCGCGGGAAATTCGGGCCCCGAATTGTAGTACATTATGCAGCACACAGTCTGTTCAAGGCAACGTAGAGATACGTGGGTGGGCTCATTCTTTTTGGTTTGGAACGCTTCATCACCTATTAGCATTACAATACTTATAATGAATGTTCATTTTTTCACAAATCCTGCCCTAAGTCCCTTTAACGTGGTGGGGGCGGCAGACAATTCATGCCAGTGTGTCGCGCTCCGTCGGGTTCGGGCTTAAAAACTATGAAGGTAGATTTGTGTCTTTATTATTCAATCAAAAAAAAGTTGCTTCAATCAAAATATATATTTTCAATTAAAAAAAACGTCACTTCAATCAAAAAAACCCTTTTCAATCAATGAAAAAAAGTGTTTGAATGCTTTCTTTGATAGAAGTGAAGGTTTTTTTGTTTGAAGTAACTTTTTTGATTGAAGTAATGTTGTTTTGTGTTTCGGACATATTATGGGTAGGACATTTGTGTCATTATAGTTCAATCAAAAAAAAAGTTGCTTCAAACAAAATAAAATAACTTCAATCAAAAAAAGACTTTTTCAATCATAGAAAAAATGTTTTTGAATGCAAAAAAATATTTGAGACTCAAAAAATTGCATTTGAACACTTTTTTTTTATTGAAAATGTTTTCTTTGATTGAAGTGATCTTTTTTGTGTTTGGGCCATATTATGGGTGGGACATTTGTGTCTTAATTATTCAATCCCAAAAAAGTTGCTTCAATCAAAAAAAAATATTTTCAATCAAAGAAAAAACTCAAAATGACTTATTCTATATCTCTGTTAAGGATTTTGACAGAGGTTTTCTTAAAAAGTCCACAGTAAAAGTACTTGATATTATGCATGCAAGGAGTCTAGGAAGTGCCAAGTTCAGCGGTATATAAATCATGGACTACTTATGGATAATAAGTTTCTCATTCCACATTAAAGTTGGGTGAAATGTACTTAATCTTGTCCTCTGTTAATGAATTTGACACAGGATTACTTCAAAAGTACACAGCGAAAGTACTTCATATTATGCTTGCACATAGTCTAGGAAGTACTCAGTTCAGCGGTATATGAATTATGGACTACTTATATAAAATAAGCCTTTTTATTCCACGTCAAAGTTGGGTGAAATATCCTTATGTTTTTCTTTCGTCCTTTACTTTGTAATCCGGACGCATACCTTCGTGATACCTTCAGTTTATTACCGGGAATAATTACTGTAAAAGTACCGTATGTTTCATGGGTCTGATGTGAGACTGCAGTCTGCCCCACAGTCACTTCCAGAAGCTCTTCAGAGCGGTTTCATTAGGATTACCGTAAATGTTAGTAGATTCGCGCACTAGAAAACAACGTGCGGCTGAGTTGACCAAGCAAACGCGAACCACGGCTGGCTTGACCGCAGTAATAGACGTAATCCTGTGGGCTGTGTGAGAAGATAGACTCAGGCTCTGCATGACCTGTTGCTGCTAAACAGGCAGCGCTGCGGCCAACAGTTGGCCTGTGGACTGTTGTTTGACCACTAATGACGTTACTTATTATAACATAACGCACTAGCACATAGCAAGCCTCTGTGCTTAAGTGAAATAAACAATTCATTCAGTGTGCAGGGCCATCGGCTAACGTTATCAGCTAGCCGTTAGCGCACCCTGCACCCATCAAACAGAGTAGGTTAATAACATGACGCCAATCATTTTAATACTGTTTTATCTCCTTAACAACTCCAGCACTGCTCCCTGGCTTGCTGGCGACCATGACTTGCTTGTCAGAATGACGTTGGTGTAGACACTTGTCACTCAAACATGTCTGACCAATGGGGAAGCACCCGCCCACTGCAGGATGTTTGTGTCAAAATTATTCAATCAAAAAAAAAAAGACTTCCAAACTTTTTTCACTTCATTCAAAAAAAAAAATCACTTCAAATCGAAAAAAAATATTTTCAATAAAAAACAACAACACTTCAAATGATTTTTTGAGTTTTGAGTTTGAGTTTTTTCTTTGATTGAAAATATTTTTTTTGATTGAAGCAACTTTTTGGGGATTGAATAATTAAGACAGAAATGTCCAACCCATAATATGGCCCAACACAAAAAAGATTACTTCAATCAAAGAAAACATTTTCAATCCAAAAAAAAGTGTTCAAATGCAATTTTTTGAGTCTCAAATATTTTTTTGCATTCAAAAACGTTTTTTCTATGATTGAAAAAGTCTTTTTTTTTGATAGAAGTGATTTTTTTTGTTTGAAGCAACATTTTTTTTGATTGAATTATAATGACACAAATGTCCTACCCATAATATGCCCGAAACACAAAACAACATTACTTCAATCAAAAAGGTTGCTTCAAACAAAAAACCTTCACTATCAAAGAAAACATTTTCAATCAAAGAAAAACAGTGTTCAAATGCATTTTTTTGAGTCTCAACTATATTTTTGCATTCAAACACTTTTTTTCTTTGATTGAAACGGTTTTTTTTGATTGAAGTGAAGGTTTTTTTAATTGAAAATATATATTTTGATTGAAGCAACTTTTTTTTTTGATTGAATAATAAAGACACAAATCTACCTTCATAAAAAACCCGCGGGCCGGGTCGGGTTGTAATTCAGGCCCGTTGAGAACTCTAATTACATGAGAATGATGAGCAATGGCGATTAATAAGTATCAATATTAATTGGTGATGTATACTTCCCAAAATCTGGCAGCCATGGCACCTTATTCTGACAAAATAGCAAACAGTTGAGGCCGAGAAGTGTTGGATGAGCAGCAAGTGTCCATTTTAGGCTCTATCATAACATTTTAGATATTTGGGTTAAAGGTGTGTTGAAGGCAGCAGAGTAGTTTGAATTTGTAGCAACCCTCTATGCTGTGGTTAAACATGTTTTAAAAAACTGATTTTAAAACTGCGGAATGATAAGTAAAAGCTTTGCAATTTAAGCACTACTAAAGTAAGTGTAAAAAGAGTATAAATGTATTATTAGCAAAAGGTATGCCCACATTGAATAAGAGTAGTGCCAAATGCTTTTAAGACATAGTTGCTTTGTATGAGTTCATACAGCAGCCCTGTCGTTAGCCTGATGTAATAATGTTGCAGCTTTTTAAAGGACGGAGCACCTTTCAACGTGAAGAATTAGAATTGAGCTGCTATATCAGGGAAATTCAGAAAATACATGTTAGAGATGATTTCAATAAAAAGGATAAAAGAATCAATTGAACTACACAGAGCAGACAAGAGTGGTGGAGTTAACAATAGATGCTAAACTTCTGACATTTAGGATGTTGATGATACATTATGCTTGAAATAGAGAAGGAGGAGGTAGAACTATGTGTTGAGTAAATGTACTTATTTGCTTTTCACAATGATTATTTGATAGACTTCTAAAGTAATGATAAACTGTACATTTCTAATAAGACTAAAGGCAAAAAGTTATCTTTCTTTTTTTTTCGCTTGTGCTCCGCTAATTATGAGGGGCCGGTTTGTCCCAGTCCACCCCTGGTTGTATTGACCCAGGAACGGTGGATTCTTGCAAATCAAATTAAAGCCAATAGGTGGGTCCACAGACAGTGGATTTTTGCATAGCTGACCTGTATCGTATTCTACTGTCAGATCATAACATTACAATTTTAGCAAATATATCCAAAAAATAGTTACAGACTACAGCTTTAACGACGAGCATATAAAACCCATTAAGAAATTGAACCCATTTCAATTGGATTTTGTAATATTGCAGAAAATAAGCTCTGTGGTAAACTCAAGTCTATGATAGTTATACGTTTTGTTCGGCAAGATAATCTTCATAGATAAACTCCACGTTTGAGATTTTTTACATATAAGCGCTATTGTCATAAAAAAAAGTTAATGTTAAGCCAAAATCTAACTACACTACTAAGCATCTCACCTCCATAGTATAAACACTAATATAGATCGATTAATCTACGAGTTGCAAAGTTTAAGTTTGAATAATTTGCAACTGAAGTTGGCCTGTAAAGATGGACTAGTGAGTCGATGAGTCTCCGTGCTTACTATAATGTAGTATATATTCCCAAAAATAACCGTAGTATCGTTTAGCCACCTGTTAGAAACCACCTTCTTTGAGACATGTAAACATGAGGTATTAACTAGTGTATTTCATGTCGTAGGACAAAGTATGAAAATCTCTTTAACTTGTGTTAACCACAGACCTTATTGTATGCATTTATCCGAAATCCCATCAAAAGATCCATTGACTACAAAGGAAACCCAGCAAGCAAAAGATGCCATTAAGACGCCTCAGTTAGATAAAGCCCCAATTCAGTCGCCTGTCTGTAAGCAACTTCTAGCCAAAAAGATCTTGAAATGTTTAGGTTCTGTTTTCTCCTACTGGATGTTTGATATTTTATCATGTAAGAAAAGACAACAGTGATTACAAGGTGAAATTGAGATAATAACGAACGTAATTTAATGTCTTGGCTTTAGCACAAACTTGTATCATCACTCTTATAATTTTTTCATTCAGACGATATTTCATTGTTTGAAGTGTTTTTTCACTGATAGGTGAACGTATTACCAGTTATGCATTACACTTTTAATGTTTCGTCATTCAAAATGTCATAAACATGGAACTATATAGGCTGTGAACTGCCAACAAGAAACTTAAAGAATATCGTAATGGGAACAGTTTTATACATTCATGTCAAATAAGACATTGTGCATACTGCTGTAAAGCAAATGTGCAACACTTAGAGCCAGAACAGAGCTGTGAAGCCAAGTGCATAAGCTAAAGAAATCAATACAGTCATTTACAAAAAGAAGGTATATCAAATGTAACAGAGTAGTGGGTTTCCAGTTTGAACCCTATTTACCTGTTTTTGTTTTTTTTTCTAAAAAAGACACCTTATATTCTCCACAAAGTACAATAAGGGCTTGCTGTCATTTTTCAAGTTTGTCACTTGGAACCATGTATTACAAATACCTTTAAAATATGGTCTAAATGGGAAGGCTTAATCAACACCTTTAAAGTGAAACTCTCGCCAACAAGCAACCGAGGTCTTATTTGTGACTGAATATGAGTCAAACCTTCGTGTAAATGTATAATTACGACGAAAGAGGCACTTTTAAGATTTACCGTAGTTCCGTTTTCGGGCAAGCTAATTTTCATAGCAGTCAAAAAGTGTCGATCCCCGAGTGCGACCTGACAGGCAGGAGAGTAATGAAGGAGCGCTCCTCAAGCCTGCCTGTTAGGTCGCACCCAGGGATCAACACTTTTTGTCCAGCATCACAGTGAGTAGTTCAAAAACCTTCTTTTTAGTAAACTCTGCGTACACAAACAATGTTCTCTATGCTCGTGTTCATGTGTGGAGACCCTGGTGATACTACGAGCCAAGTTTCATGTTGTGTCGAGCCTTCTTAGTGTTTTAAAAATAGCGATGCTATTTTGATGCTAGCATAAGAGTGCCCCTGCACTCCATTGAAAATTAGCTTGCCCGAAAACGAAACTACGGTAAACCCTAAAAGTGCCTCTTTCGTCGTAATCATGCATTTACACGAAGGTTTTGACTCATATTCAATCACAAATAAAGCCTCGGTTGCTTTTTGGCGAGAGTTTCACTTTAAATAGACTACAGCTAAATTTGCACTGACAGCCCAGTTTTGACTGTGTTTTAGCATTCCAATTCAATCCAATCCACTTTATTTATATAGCACGATTTTAACAAACACAGGGTTTCCAAATTGCTGCACAAAACAATAAAACAGAGATGAAAATATGCATGTATACACATAAAAACACATAAAAATCAACACTCTACATGGTGTCAAAAGCCAAAGAAAAGAGATGGGTTTTAACACATTGACACCAGACTTACATATAGACGGCTAATATACGACTTTTAGACATAAAATTTCTTGCTGGGAACCGGAACAGCAAAAATGCTCACTCACTTTTTTAAGGGCTTTAGGACTCATCCCTGCAGCACTTTATTATGAGAGCAATGTTATTCACAATAAGTGGTAAGTCTGTTTGAATCACAATGTTTTATTTTTTACAAACAAACACTTATTTCTTATATCTGGAGAACAGGCAGGGCAGGATCACACCACTTCATTGCAATGTTGTTTTGCACACACATTTTACCTTAATCAAAAAATTTCAGCCACAGTGATTTAGCCATATTGCAACTGTGCGGCCCTCGTGAAGATTTTGTTTTTATTTGGGCTTGAACCAAGGGATGCCTTCCTGGGGAAAATGTTTGCAGCAACTCAAATGAATTCTCTTGTGGGGGTAACGGAACCTGGCAGACCTGTTGGCATTGCTCTGCTCATTACCAGGAACATAGCATCAGGTTCAGACCCTCTGCTTTGGGGTCTAATTTTGACAAACACCAAAGTAATTACACTTGTGGTGGCACTGGGACAGCAACATTCTCAGAGACCTGTCCACTTGGCTGTCTTGTGTTTACATTGCACCAATGAGATTCATGAAGAGACCGTAAAAGCTTTCCCTGTCTTTATTCATCTTTGTTGATCATCTGTATTCTGTAGCCTTTCCTCCCTCTCTGATTTCATTAACTCTTATCAGATATAATGTGCTGGTGGTTGGAGTAGTTCTGCACTGATGGAAAGGTCCAGTAAACACCAAGGACAGCCTCTTACTGCTTCAATTTTCAGGTCCCCTGCCAGCAAAAACAAATTCCTTTTTCATCTCTTTTAGTTTACTTAACTTCTCTTTTTATGGCATTAATCTCCCATCTGCTGCCCTGTTATCTTTTCTCTTCACTAAGACTGAGATGAGAGGATAATTAAGAGGAGATCAGGGCCCATATTCACAAAGAATCTTTAGGATAAAAGTAACTCCTAACAGACGAATTTAGGACCAACTCCTAAAAATAATGGGCGTGTCAGTCGTAACTTTAGGACTCCTATTTTTTTAAAATAAGAGTTATTCACAAAACATTTTAGGCCTAAAAGTAGCACCTAAGTCTGGGAGACCTAACTCGCTAAGACCTGGTCACAGCCGAATGTTTTGGAGACGCTAAATGACAGGGAATTATTAAAACAATATCGGATGGACCGCGAAGGGACTGAAGTTTAACGTTCCCAATCAACTGAAACAATCCAATAACGCCGGAGTTAAAATGTTTGGCAACACTCCGGTATCTGGCTATGGGGGAAATGCAGCTCTTTGCACGGGACTAGTATTACCTGGGGACCTCAAGTGATTTAGAAACCACGTCTGTGTTTCATGCGGTGCATTCGCACAGGATAAGTGAAGTCTGTGTTTTAACTTTATTTTACTGACATTGTCCTCCGGGTCGATCGCACCGGAGCCCTTGCTGTAGCAGCACAATGGTATATGGATTTTTTTTAATATAGTAACTGGTGAACCTGTTGAAATATGGAAAAGTGTTCCTTACCGCATGCTGCCATGCACGTAATCCATATAATCATCTTTCGAGATTTCGCTCTTCTGATGAGCCTCCTGAATTTGCACCCAAAATGCTGTCAAAACTTTGATTTATAATTCCCAACGCACCCTCCATAATTCTCGACCGGGAAAAAGGCAGAAAAAGGCGTGGAAAACACAAAAAACCTTGAGAAAAACAAAAAACGACCCCAAATCACAGAGATGCAGATTCGCACAGGACTAATATTATCAAATGACCTCTGTGTTTGGCGAAATAGGGTAGGTAATTTGCGGTGGAATTTTTACGTTGCAAATTACAGACATGGCAGATTCGCACGGGATTAAGATCACAGACGACCTCCGCAATTATTACAAATTACGGGAGGTCCCCAGGTAATACAAGTCCCGTGCGAAATGTCAATCGGAAAAAGTTGCAATCCATCAATACACAAATTGTCTTTGACGCATGTTACAATATACTAGACATTGTTGCGAAAGTAATTCTCCTCATAAATACATTTCTTTATCCAATAACTTTTCATAGGCTTTGTCATGGGCTTGAAGGCAACTTCTTTATTTTCACTTCATGCATTGCATAGCCTGAATGACTCTTTAATGGGCTGCCCTGTCACTCAACAACCAATCACCGTTGTCACCGCTTCTGAGTGCGTCCTTATAAAATGACGTCATCCATAGCAACAGAGAGTTACTTCTTGTTTAGGAGTTCACTGTTTTCATAACTAAAAGTAGGTCTCAGTGGCTTTGTGAATTTCTTTTAAGAAACGACTCCTACATAAAAACTTTTAGTCCGATTTAGGAGTACTCCTAACTTTAAAATAAAAGTCTTTGTGAATATGGGCCCAGAGCTGGAGTCAGGACATGGGTAGCCTAGCTTAGCATAAAGGCTAGAAGCAGGGGGAAACAGCTGACCATGGCCCTGCCCCCGAATAACAAAAACCAAGTCCTGTTTAAGTGAAACTCTTGCCAAAATGCAACCTAGGCGTTTTTTGTGAATTTATATGAGTCAAATCTTCGTGTAAAAGCATAATTACGACAAAAGAGGCACTTTTATGATTTACCGTATTTTTGTTTTCGGCTTAGACTCATGTTCAATGGGAGTGCATGGGGCACTTTTACGCTAGCATCAAAATCGTTATTTTTAAAACACGAAGAAGGCTCGACACAACATGAAACTTTGCTCGTAGTATCACCAGGGTCTCTACACATGAACACGAGCATTTAGAACATTGTTTGTGCACACAGAGTTTACTAAAAAGAAAGTTTTTTAACAACTCACGTTAGCAGTAGCTTTTTCCTCTAGCCCTGGCAGCCCAGATGTACTCGGGGATCGACACATCTGGGTAGAGTGTATGTGGTTCAGTTGAGCTATGTGTAGAGACCCTGATGATAATACGAGCAAAGTTTGATGTTGTGTCGAGCCTTCTTAGTGTTTTAAAAATAGCTAGTATAAAAGTAGTATAAAAAGTGCCCCATGCACTCCCGTTGAAAATGAGCTTGAGCCGAAAACGAAAATATGGTCAATCGTAAAAGTGCCTCTTTCGTCGTAATTATGCTTGTACACGAAGGTTTGACTCATATACATCCACAAAAAAAGCCTAGGTTGCATTTTGGCGAGGGTATTACTTTAAGCTCCTTGCTGCTCAGTGTTGTTTCTCATTTGTTGAATAATAATAATAATAATAGTAATACATTTTATTTATAAGCGCCTTTCAGGTCACCCAAGGACACTTTACGGAAACAAAAGAAAACAGCAGTCAAACAACAAAGTGAAGTATACAAATAAAGTATACATAAAACAAATAATAAAAGCATTAAAAATCATCATGGAAAGCAAGTTTAAAAAGTTGAGTCTTCAGTTGTGATTTAAAAGTAGCAATAGAATAATTGGGAGGTGCTAGTGAGCGTCGCATGGAGTAGACGTGCTTCCAGAGGCTCCTCCGTGCCAGTCTTTATATTTGATATTCTTACAGTCTCATACTTAATTTCACCTGCCTCGGAACATCACTAACACAGTAGGATCTGGTTAGGTGATTTCTCGTGACGACATGCTGAAAAAGAAGCCAAAAAACATTGGGTCGCCAGCTTCACCTAATGCTAATGCTAGTGATGCTAGTGGCAGCTCTCCCAGTCGAGCTCGCGGTCAGGCTACAGGTGGTGGCGACGTCAATGATTTACGGCTGATCTGGGAGAAGGTCTCCGACAAGATCTTCAAACATATTAATGACAGGTTTGAAGCAGACTCTTCAGACGGTATAAAGCTCCCAAAGGGAACTGATGGAAAAGGTAGCTATCGAGGAACAGGTGGTGGAGCAGGAAAATCGTATTAGTCACTTGGAAAAGTAACTCTCCAGGCTGAAGAATAAGAACAGCGCACTCCAAGGTGGACAACCTCGAGGGCCGCTCGCGTCGCAGTAATATAAAAATCATAGGCATACCTGAGCTGTAAGAAGGGGGTAAACTAATGGATTTTATCAAGGCTCTGATACGAAACTTCTTGGTAAGGACAACTTCCAGTCTAAGGTAGTTATCGACCGGGCACACCGGACCCTGCAACCGCTACCTCCAGAGGGAACCAAGCCCTGCACCATCATCGCGAGGAGAAGGAGCTCATCCAGCAACTTCAGAGTGCATGAGAGCTAGAGTATAAAGGCAACAAGGTGCTTATTTTCCCGAATTATACACCAGGGCACATATTCACAAAGAATCTTAAGGCTAAAAGTAGCTCCTAACAGGCAAATTTAGGACCAACTCCTAAAAATAATAGGCGTGTCAATCGTAACTTTAGGACTTCTAATTTTTGAAAATAAGAGTTATTCACAAAACATTTTAGGTCTAAAAGTAGCACCTAAGTCTGGGAGCCCTTAGAAGTAGTCGAGAGGACTCCTAACTCGCTAAGACCTAGTCACAAAAAGTCACAAAATGGCTGCAGTCAATCCACGACCGAATTTTTTGGAGACGCTAAATGACAGGGAATTATTAAAACGATATCGGATGGACCGCGAAGGGATTGAAGTTGTGGTTGAGTTTGCGAGGGTCGCACTAACATCCCCAACCAACTGAAACAATCCAATAACGCCGGAGTTAAAATGTTTGGCAACACTCTGGTATTTGGCTTCAGTGAAAATGCAGCTCTGCAACGCGGATAATTTAGGGATATCACAGCCATCAGTAAGCCACTCTATCTACCAAACCATCAACACGCTCTGTAGACCCCATATAATCCATCAGCTTATCCGATTTCCTTTAGAAAATCACCAACAACAAAGAATCAATGCCAAATTCATGGAAATTGCAGGTATACCCGGTGTGATCGGTGCCATTGATGGGACGCATATTAAAATAATTGCACCTTCTCAGGATGAAGACGTCTTTGTCAACTGGACAAAAGTTGCATTCCATCAAAACACAAATTGTCTTTGATGCACATGACAATATACGGCCATACGTTGCAAAATGGCCCGGATCAACACACGGTTCCCGAATTTTAATGGAGAGTGGTTTCGAGTGGCACCATGTACCAGTTGGATGTCACTTGCTGGGGGACAGTGGGTATCCATGCAAAAGGTGGCTCCTGACACCTTACCTCAATCCACAGCCGGGACCACAGTTCAGCTATAACAAGTAGGTTGTGATGACTGTACAGCATTTAGGCTATTTACTAGTTATACAATTCTATACCCTGACTTAAAGACTAAATACACAATTAATAATGTTTTGTTTTTCTTGGTGTATTTTAGAGCACACAAGAGGACACGCAGTGTTGTGGAGAGAGGAATTGGCTAAATGAAATGCAGATGTCATGTGCTACACAATAAAATCAGTGAAAGCCCGGAGAGAGCCAGCAGAGTTATCACTGTGTGTGGTATTCTTCACAACCTTTGCCAACAAAGGAAAATCCCACAGCCAGAGGATGATAGTGATGATACATACATAACAATGTGTTCCACTTGGATGAAGTGGAACAAAGTGGAATGGCATACAGGGATCACTTTGTGAATACACAATGGTAAGAAAAAAATATATAAAACACAGCAAACCACATTTAATCCAAAGCCATTTATTCATGTTTCATTTTCTCTATTAGTAAACTGTAATATTCACTCTTCAATTTCATCAGCTTCTCTTTTTCTTTCAAAACTTTCTTTTGCCGTCTAATCACACGCATTTCCAGCTTAATTTCCTTCTCCATCAGGGGTGAGGTAGTGGCACCTGCAGCAGAAAGGAGAGGGGAGGCAGGAGGTGACAGAGGCCCACGGCCACTGGAGGGAGGAGCTGCAGCTGGAAGAGGAGCTGCAGAAAGAGGAAGAGCACGTGGAGGTGGAAGAGGAAAACATGGAAGAGGGGGGGCTGGGAGAGGAAGAAGGGGGGCTGGGAGAGGAAGAGGGGGGGCTGGGAGAGGAAGAGGGGCAGTTGGGAGAGGAAGAGGGGCGGCTGGGAGAGGAAGATGGGGGGCCTGCAGCTTCTGGGTGTTGATCCTCCCTGCAGGGGAGAGATATTGTAATTAGGATCCTTATTTGTGAACACATTTTTGGGAGCTGGTAGTCATTTCCTCTTTCATTAAATACTATGCATACATTTTAGTGTCTGATTATTGCATAATGCTTACCCCTCTATCTCTGACAATAACAGCATAGCTGGGTCAGCTGCACCGTCAACACCAGTTATACTTGTGTCTGACCCCTGCACGCTGTACACCACTGACACGACTGGGGACAAAGGCTTTGGTGTTGAACCTGCTCCTGTGCATATAATATTTCCATGATATGTAAAACATAGGCAACCTTACATTCAAACATCTTCATATCAATATAGGACTTTGGATAAAACAGTCTACCAAGACTGTGAACATAAAGATTATTTTGTATTTGGCTTTTGTAAATTGCATTGTAAATTAGCAATGTTAATTCCCACCTGTATTCTCGATGGCGAATGAGATTGTAGCGAATACCACCGTTTCTCGCAGTCGTCGGCTGACCGCGATACTGCTGGGAATGCAGCGTTGATGTTAAAGCTGATGCTTTCCCATGCATCACGCTTTGCTTTGTTCATTACCCCGGAGCCAAATTTACCCTTGATCATGTGTCTTCTTTCAAGCACCAACTGGGCCAGGAGCAGCAACTGGTCCTGTGACCAATTGGGCTTTCTTGTCCTTTTTTTTGCTGTTTCCATTGTTTCTGTTGTGGCCATTATCGGAAGAGGTTTGGGTTACTTGAACGGGCTGTCATTTATAGTGTCGCAACATAGTCCTATTGGATAATTGGCCTACGTGGACAACTAACAGGGCAAATGCCGCTTTTATTGACAAACAAGCGGCCTGCGTAAGCTCAAGGTGGAGCACAGGCACCACTTCCCAGCGAAGCTCCGCATCAGACACCAGGGCCGCTTCAAGGTGTTCACCACACCGGGTGAAGCAATGACATTCCTGAACACTTACTTAAAGGTGAAATATGGAATATGAGCTGAATGCCGCCATCTAGTGTCTCAAGATCATAGTCGCAACAACAAAAAAGTAATTCCAGCGGTCGGGTTGCCAGGTTGAAAGTAAACCAGCAATACTGGACAGGGCAGGAGGATTGAGCCGCCTCCGTTTCCTCCGTTTACTGGGTGTGGAGGTCGATGGGTCACGATCAGTATTCTCATATCTAGGATCAACGTGATATAATGAAAATAAGTATAGCAGAGGAGTTTGACCAACAAGCAATGTTAGCTAAGTTAGCAAGCGAGTTAGCTTACCGATCCAGGAGAAAGTTCGCCATTTCCACGTGTGTTTTGATGCCGTGGAAATCTTTTACCTGAGTCCATCGAGCGTATGCTTCACCGATATTTACTCTGGTTTTTGCTCTTCTCCGGTCACTCAGCTGCTGGGACAGATAACGCACTGTTCGCTGGGGCTCTTAAGAGCTTGCAGACTCCACCATTTTACCCAGTGTCAGCCTAGCTGTGCCGAGCTTTGCCGAGCTTTTGCAGAGCATTGCCGAGGTTGCGAAATTGGCAACCCGCAATGCCGGCTGCTATTTGGCTGGTACGATGTAAACAGGAAGTCATTGTCGAACTCGTCAAAATTTCTTAAATTATTTATTTCAGACTAAATATAATTTTTCAAGGAAACGCATTACTTTTAATCTGCACCCCTCTAAATGCCCCGTGGATGTATTATTTTTGAAAAAGTATAGCTTTTAATAAGCATATTACATATTCAACCTTTAAAGATCATATCCTAAAAAGTCTGATGCCACTCTGTGTGTTCAAACAGAGATTATATTACAACATGACTCTATAGTTCAGTGAACTTAATTGGTCTGCGTGAGACTGTCATTTAATTTCATTTACTCCAGCCATGACAGGCAGCGAAGTTAAGCTAGTTTCTTGTAGCTTTTTTTTTTTTCAGCTAGCTACTTTTTGTTAGGGGGTTGTCATCTCCCGTGCATTTAGCAGTCTCAGGCTTAGAGGGATACCCGTGCTTCGTTTGGGGAAGCACTTTGCGGGCAGATAGGGAACATGTTTAGGGGGTTGTTAGAGTGTGTTGTTTGTGCAGTGTTTTTGTGTTATTTCAGCGATTGTGATGGTAACGTAAAAGAGCCCCATGCACTCCAATTGAAAATGAGTTTGAGCTGAAAACGAAAATATTATAAATCTTGAAAGTGCCTCTTACGTTATTACTCTCATGGAATGTGAAGGGACTTGGTCATGTAATTAAAAGGGGTCAGGTCTTCTCACATCTCAAATCATTATATATCTTTTTTCTTCAGGAAACGCACGTGCAAACGAACAGTATAAACTGAGAGCAAATTGGATTTCCCAGGTTTTCCAAGCACCTTTTACTCAAAGGGCCAGAGGGGTTGCTATTTTTTTCATAAATACATTACGTTTCGCCTTGATTCTATGATAGCAGACCATTATGGCAGATACTTAATGATTTAAGTAGGTGATTTCAACTGTCATTTAGATCCAATCCTAGACAGACTCTCAACAAAACCAGCTCCTACTATAGCTTCTATAGCTACTTTAGCTTCAGTGCAAACTTTGAATGATTTAATTAAATCTAGGAACATGGTTGATATTTGGCGACTGCAGCATCCTATTGACAGATATTATTGCTTCTATTCTCCACCAGGGTATGTCCACAAATCTTATACGAGGATTGACAATTTCCTTATTTCTTCTGAACTACTAGCAAGCATTATAAATTCTATGTATCATAATATTCTGATTTCTGACCATAGCCTGGTATCACTTCAACTTAAAGGTATTCTTTACAAACAAATGCACAGCTGGCGCTTTAACCCTCTTCCTCTTAATGATCACTCGTTTACGGAGCATATGACGGCATGTATAGATGAGTATCTTTTCACTAATGATAACGCCTTTAAAAAGCCTTTAAGGCTGTGATGAGAGGCCACATTATTTCATGCATAAAAGCATCCAAAAAAAGAGAACTTAATGGTCACCTCGTGGATATTGATAAGATGCTCCCAACATTTGAGGAGGCATATAAGTCTGACTATGATAAGATCTTAAAATTAAAATATGAACATAATACTATCCTTAAAAAATGTGTTAGCAGCCAATTATTAAAGCTCAAACAGAGACATTTTGAACTTAATGATAAACCAGAGAAATTACTACCAAGTAAACTTAGAGGAGAGCAACCTAGTCGAGCTATTCATAGGATTAATTCAAAATCAGGTATATTGGTTACTAACCCGAAGCAAATAAATACTTGCTTCAGGGATTTCTATAAGGAACTTTATGCCAGCAAAGTAAAGCCAGCTAAAATTGATTTTTTATAATTTTTTCACTGACTTAAATATTCCAAAACTAGATAGTGTATCTAAAGATGACATTGACTCTGCGATCTCTGAGGATGACCTGCTGAAAGCTATTCGAGCATTCCCTTCTGGAAAAGCACCTGGCCCAGATGGCTTTGGCTGTGAAATTTTAAAAATGTGGAATTTTTAAAAAAATGGAAAAATATTCCCCCTTATGTTAAGAATGGAGAATGATTCAATGAAAAATAAGAGGCTCCCCAGCTTGCTCTATGATGCTAACATTTGCTTGCTCCTAAAAAAGCGAAAAATAGAGACCGACCCTGCAAGTTAAGCCCCCCACACACTGCCCAGACATCCAACTGCCTTATCCGACCACTCTACGACCACTCTGTTGCCTCTCGTCTGACCCGTTCGGAACAGAAGTTGCATTGAAACACTGCTTCGACGTGCTGCCAGCTCCACAGTAGCGTGTGTGTTCTGCGCTTGCACGAGATCCAATAAGCTGGTGGCTCTAGTGTTAAAGACACTGGACTAGAGGTTTATGCACGTAGCTCTTTTTACTTTCGATCAAAAGAAACTTAACTATTTCAGACAAAAACAGCTGCATATTAAACATGAAGCGAGGCATTACCAAACGAACACAGATTAATTCGTCCTGAACGGACATAATAACAGCTAGTCTCATGTCAGTACTCCAAAACATGAAAACAAGAAATGACGGAACGGAGTGCATAGAAAACCAATGAGCACACAGTATTCCGCCTCTCCCACACACCGCGCTGATTCGCTAGCACACCGCCAATCAGAGAATCCAATGGCTGAGACGTCCGACAGCCCACCTCCTCAGACTTTGCATGTTGAGTCGGAGCAGACAACATCCGAACGGCTCCGAAAGCTTCCGACGCAGCTGAACACATCGAACAGAAATGTTCCCAACCTCGTCCGAGTCTCTCCAAACGCTTCAGACATCCAACGGTTGGGCCGGTGTGTTCCTGCCTTTATAGACCAATTGCTCTCCTGAATTGTGACCATAAGGTGATAACAAAAGTCCTCACCACAAAATTGAGTAAGCATATCTCTACAATCCTACATCCTGATCAGACTGGATTTATACCGGAGAGATTTTCATTTAGCAATGTTCGTCTGCTCTTGAATGTATTATAACCAATCCGTGACAAGGATACACGAGCTGCTATCCTATCTCTCGATGCCCAGAAGGCATTCGATCAGATTGAATGGCCATACATGCTAGAGACCCTAAAGCAATTTGGAATTGGGGTAAACTTTATACAGTGTGTTGAAATAAGTTATTCAAAACCAGTATCTCTACTGTTTGATATTGCTCTGGAACCTCTTGCAATAGGAATCAGGGACCACCCTGACTGCATGAAAAGTGGGATTTTCATCAATAAGCAGCACTGTAGATTGTCGTGGAAGTTCAGGTTTACGACTGCACACGACAATTTGTAGGCAACACTGAAAACTGCCGTGAACTGTCGGAAATTGACATGGGCCTTGCTTGGCAGTTGTCCCCCCATGACCCCCCTCCTCCTAATTCTAGGGAAGGCATTAACATGTAAATGAAAATGCTGTGAGCTACACAAATGCAAATCAGGGTAGCAGGGGTAGTTTTACCCCAGGTGACACTTTTCTAAAAGGTATTAACTTCATTTTAAGAAAATCTCTGGTGTAAATAGGCCAGGCTCAGTATAGCCTAATTACAGACTCTTAAATTTTAGCTTGAATTGATTTATTTAATGAAAATATGCTAGATTAATTACTGTGTATGTCATTAGCAATGGCCACTGTTATGTAAAAAAGATACACAAAATGATTTATTTATTTTTTCTCTCCAGGGACCAAGTTCAAGATAAAATGCCAGTTGTTAAGAAGTTAAAATTTGCATTAAATATTATGAGATAAATAAGATATTAAAATGTATAAATAATTTCTGTTTAAAATGTGTGACTTTAAAATATAATTTCATAGGTTCTGAGGCCCCGTCCAGACGACAACACCATTTTGCGAAAACGCTCATGTATTGCATCGTTTTGGCCGACGTCCATACGGATCCTGAAAACAAAGCGCCTGAAAACGCACTTGTTTGAAAACGGGTCTCAGGGTGAGAAATCCGAAAACGCAGCCCTCCCGTTTTCATGTGGACAGCGAATCCGCATACTTTCCAAAACGATGACGCCATCACCCCACCCCTCGACCTCTTGCCTCTGAACCCCGCGACGTCTCATAAAAACAACAACAATGGCGGACTACATGCTCGTGTTCGTGCCGCAGAAGATATTGAGCCTTTCTTGCATATTACTTGCCTTGTAGTTGAGTGTGAGTCGCGACGGTCCTCACAAACGATTCTGGTTTCCTTGCACTAGCCATTTTCATCTTCTTGCTGTGTTCGGTTTCTTCATCTACTGTTTGTTTGCTTACAGCGCGCAAGCTTAATGCACATGCTCCGTGTCTTCTTCTCCGTTTTTGGTGAATGTCAAGCGCCACCTATAGGCCAGGAATATGAACTACAGCGTTTTTGGTCGTTTTCAGTGGAGCCGTGTGGACGCAAATATTCTTAAAACGATGCTGAGGAAGACGGAGGAAGTGACCTTTAAGAGTTTTTACACTTCCGGGTAGACTGGGCGTGAGGAAGAAGAAACTAAGAGTTAATGGCGTGGAGCAGCTAACAGTGGACTGTGTGTGTCGCCAGTGTCATGTTTTATCACTAACGGACTGTGAACTGTTGTCGGACGACGTGCTGTAAGTGTGTGAGTTTGACTCTCCATCGCAGTCGAAGTGTTTGTGTTTTATTGGACATGAAGCAAGTTCGGCTAAGCTAGCTAACGAAGCTAAGCTAGCTAGCAGGAGCTAGACTAGTGGCCCGGTCACTGTTGAGAGGAGGCCTGCGCTGACGGGAGGAGCTCCGCCGGGTCCCCACGTAGAGTGTCACCGATGGAGGGCGCTTCGCTGCCACAGAGGAACACGGAGGTTTATCGCTACGAGCATTTTGTTTTCACAGACTAACCTCACCTCATAATGAGGCCGTGACCTCCTATTTGCTCGGAGCTATGTCTTCAAGTCCAGATTTAGATAGCTAAATAATGACGCCATTGTATGTAAGTAACTTTTACTGTTTTCTCCTTCATTGTTTAATTTCACTGTCACTTATAGTAAAATTAAACTAAAATTAGACAGTACGCAGGAACTTCAGGTACAAACAACCAGATCTTGCATCGCAGGCAGAAACTGTGAAGAGTTCAACTTGGAGTCGATCGAGAAGAAAGAGGGTAAGACTTATTAGTTTAGATGTGTTTTTGGTCAATGTGAGTATTTTTCAGGTGCATTAATAGATGTCTTGTGTCCAAACGCAGTGCATCGTGCAGTACTGATTGTCTGCATTGATTGTTATTACAGCTGCTGGAAGCAAACAGAGTGTGCTAGCTGAGGATGAGGTGGACCTTTGGAAGTGTGCCACCATAGACCTGATGTCTGAGGAGGAAGACGGCGGGTGTCTGGATGGATAGTGCGACCTCCGTCCTTTTGCAGCCAGGAGCTCACTGAGCTCTGTGCCACGCTGCAGTCGAGATTAGAGGCGATTCCGAAGTACAGGGCAATGCACCACAGAAGTCTGTAAAATGGACCAAATTCAGACAGAATGACGCCAGTTACCTACAGCTCAGAGGCGGCAGACAGACACTTCACGGTGCTGTAGGATTTTGGGCTTTGTTGTGTGGGCAGATCTCCTTAGCTTTGTACATAGTTGTGTGTTTGTGTTTGTGCTAATAAAGCTTTTTCATTGAATAAACAGCACGTTCCTGGCAAATTTTCCTTTCCTCAATAAATTCAATCATGTCCAATGACCCAGGGTGACCAATAGTGACAGATCTGCCAACCAAACATGAGTGATTTTTCTTGTTTAAAAGTAGTGGTTTCATCCAATACTGAGTGAGGAAATTCAAGCCAGGCCAGACATTCTCTGGCCAGGCATGGTTTCGCTGCCATTCATATGCTATTTAGAGCCATTAGCACCTCCGCAAGCTCCACATACGTCATGGTTCGTTTTCCTCAATATGTGGCACAGACAAACGCGACGTTCACAGGCTGTAAATTGTCGTTAACTGCCGAAAATTAAGGAGATTTCCAGGCCCTTACGGGGACGAAAAACCTGCTTTCTTATGCAGTTCCAGGTATACATAGTATACAATTCGGTGATATTGAAAGCCTTGTGAATTTATATGTGGATGATTTATTACTTTGTTTATCCGATCCAGAAGTGTCAGTTCCCAACCTCCTGAACTACATTAAGTCATTTAGTAAATTGTCAGGATATACAATAAACTGGGATAAAAGTGAATTCATGCCTCTGACAGAAAAATTTGAGCCCCGCTGTCTTGAAATCCCTGCCATTTAAATTAGCTACCACCCACTTTGCCTATCTTGGACTGAAGATCTCCAGAAACCCCACATTTTTATTTAAGTTGAATTTTTTGGACATGATAGACAAGTTAAGGGCTAACATCAGGCACTGGAAGTTGCTTCCCCTTTCAATGATTGGCCGTATCAATGCTATTAAAATGGGTGCACTTCCAAGGTTGTTTTATCTTTTCTAAAATCTTCCTGTTTATTTACCATTATCTTTTTTTAAAGAACTGGATTCTATTATCCTTTCGTTTATCTGGGCAGATAAACCCCACCGCATTTCTAAAACCCACTTGTAGAAGCATGTGAACAGTGGAGGCCTTCGCCTTCCGGTATTTAAGCACTACTACTGGGCTGCGAATGCAAGGGTTCTCACTTTCTGTCAGTGGGGCATTCCTGATCTTGACCGGCCCGATACTTCTCCACTCTGGTTAAAAACTGAATCCTTGTTAGTTTCGGAAACCTCTCTCCCAGTGCTACTTTTTTCCGGGGTGCAGCTTCCTTACAAATTAGTTGGTCATAACTTCACTCTCAGAAACTCCCTGAGGATTTTAAATCAAACAAAAAAATATTTAGGTTGGTAGACATCTCAACTCAGAGCCCTATAGCCTACAATCACTTGTTCAAGCTGGCACTAATGGACAAGGTGGGGTTTGTGCTGTATTGGCGATTTTTACATAAGTGATAAATTTGGTTCATTTCAACAGCTCCAAACTAAATATTGCCTTCCTCAACAACACTTTTATCGCTACCTTCAAGTTAGGCACTTTGTACTAGAGTGTATCCCAGAATTCACAGTCAAACACAAGAGTCACATCTTGTATGATTTACTTCTCTCTCAGCCTGACTCTAAACATTTAATCCCCAGCTTTGTCACTGCTTTAACGACACCATTAGAGGCCGGCCATCTTAGGGAAGCGTGGGCCGCGGAACTGGGAACCCAGGAGGAGGGCTTGTCCGGAATACAGAGTTGCTCTATTAGTTCTAGATACAGATTAATTCAATTTAAGGTCTTACACAGACTACATTACTCCAAAACCAAACTCAACAAGATTTTTGAATCAGTGTCTTCCCTGTGTGACAGATGTGGTACAGCAGAAGGATCACTATCACATTTATTCTGGCAATGTCCAGTACTAAGTAATTTCAGGAGTGACATATTCAACTGTCTTTCCAAGCTATGTCAGACAAATATTCAGCCAGATTGTACTCAGGCTATATTTGGTTGCACTGACAATACAAGGGCACTTCCTTCCCATCAGAAGCAGATTCTTAGAGAAGGCAAGGTTGCAGCTAAAAAAATAATTTTGTTGTGTTGGACGTCTCCACTGCCCCTGTGTTTCAGGAGGTGGCTTAATGAGATGCTCTCTTTTGCCAAGATGGAACAGATTTGTTCTGACAAGGGGAACGCACAAATCTACTTCCTGAAGGTGTGGAAACCATTTTTGTTATTGCTAGATGAGACCGAATTATCTGATTTGAAACCCCTGCTGCCATGTCTCTACCTTGAGCTAAACTGACTTTACAACATGACTGATAATCTGGCAGCCATCCGCCCGTGTGTATTTGGTTTAGTGTTTGTTTGTTTGTTTGCTTTTTGTTTGTTTGTTCATTGTTGTCTTTTCTTTGTTGTTGTATGTCTACTTTTTTTTTCTTTCGAAAAAAATTGAAAATAAAATATATTAAAAAAAGTAGTAATCGATGTGCACTGGCACAAATTCTGCATCTCTGCCCCCTGGAGCAATATTGTGGCCTGCCAGGAGAGAAACAGCTCGAGTGTGCGCAGATTCCGCTCGCAATACTTTCCCCTGCTCACGCGCGCAGACTGCTCGCTCTCGGAACTCTCCTCTCCTCGCTCGGAAAAGTTTGCCCCTGCTCGCGCACAAGTGACTTTTTTTAGTGGGCGTTTTTTGTCAGTAAGGGGCATACACCATTGTATCCCGAATATAATTGGTTGAGCATATTCGCCAATCGGACAGCAGGGTACGACAACACCACCAGGACAAACGGGGAAAACCACACAGCCCTGAATGCCTGAATGGCATATATTGTGATTTGGTGTCTTCACTTGAATGTTTGCAAAATGTCACACAGAGCAATGAACTTCAGTATGTTTGTCTGAGTGCTGTCTTTTCTTTCTTTTTTGTAGCTTGGACCCTGTTGCACACAGACATTTTTTATTTTGGTAAAATTGTTTTGTTCATATTCTCGATCTACTTCTTTCTCCCTAAAAATTATAAACGTAATATTAAAAAAATAAAATAATAAATGTAATAATAACTAGAACCGCAAGCAGTTATGAACGGGGGCCAAGCCCCCCAACGGAACTCGGACCCCGTGTATCGCAGAGCCCAAAGGATGACGGGCTCGGGGCAAAAGTGAGGACACAGGCCAACGTCTGAACCGTGGTATTCGCTGTAATGGGAAGTGCGCTGGAAGCGCAAAAGGCTGAATGTGTGCCTATTTGGATATGTTGTAATAAGCCACGCCCACATTTGACCTGTGGGCTCAGGATTGGCCTTACATCATACCGACCAAATTTTATAAAAATCAGTTTAGCTGTTCAGGAGATATAACCTTCTCATCTTTTTAGCGCCCCCCAGTGGGCAAAATTCGCCAAATTCGGCTCATCCCTCCCCAGTCCCATGCCAACCAAGGACCTTAAATTTGGTGTTAATAGCATGTAGTTTGACTGAGATATCAAACAGTTTACATTTTTATAGCTAGCTATAGAAATTTGTTCTTTAATAATTTGCACAATTTTTGACCGAGCAAAATTCTTTTGATAACTGTATATGAGGTCCAGCTGAAGAGTGCATGTGCCAAGTTTCATGCAGATCGGACAAAATCCCAAGAAGGAGTTTGAAAAAGTAGGTTTTGCATATTTGGCGATTCAGCAAGCGAAATGTGCAGCAGAAGTGGGCGTGTCCTACGTCAGAAAACCCAGGTCTATTGGATGTTAGGTTTGCGTTGTGCATCTCTGCCCCCTGTATGTGTTATTTAAACTGTGGAAGTTACAGGCAAAAACATGATTGCATCCATTATAGCGCCACTTATATTCCAATTTGCACCAAATTTGGGACAGAGCCTCTGGATGACTTCAGGAATAATTGACATAAGTTTGATGTTGAAAGCATTTAGTTTGACCGAAATATGAAACAATATGTGTTTTTTAGCTAGCAAAAAAGATTGTTTGGTTATAACTAGCAGATTTTTTGGAGTGCCAAAATTCTTTTGATAATTTTTCATCAGACACTTCTGGAGATTGTATGTGCAAAGTTTCAGGCAGATGGCATTTAAATTGTAATAGGTTTTTTATATGCGGCAGTTTAGCGAACGAAATGTGCAGCAGAAGTGGGCGTGTCCTATGTCAGAAAACCCAGCTCTATTCAGGGAACATATGGATATAAGGTTTGCTAATATGTTATTGAAAATGTGGATGTTACAGGCAAAAACGCAATTGCATCCATTATAGCACCACCTAGTGGAGTACATGTGCAATTTTTGGTATGGAAAAACTGTCCTATTCTTTATGTACCATATACATTTCAAAGCTCTCAGCATAATAGTTTGGCTGAAACTAATGTTTGCTGTTTATCTTGTAACAAGCCACGCCCACATTGACCGCTCATGACCACCTTCTAGATATGGCCTCAGGATTGGCCCTACATCATAACGACTAAATTTCGTGACAATCAGTGTAGCCGTTCAAGAGATAACAACTTCCCATATTTTTAGGGCCCCTTACTGGTCAAAGTTCGCCAAATTCGGCTCATCCCTTCCTAATGTCATGGCAACCAAGGATCTGAAATTTGGTGTTAATAGCATTTAGTTTGACCAAGATATCAAACAATTTACGTTTTTGTAGCTCGCTACAGAAATGTGTTTGTTAACAATTTGCGCATTTTTTGACCGAGCAAAATTCTTTTGATAACTTTAGATCAGGTCCAGCTGAAGAGTGTATGTGCCAAGTTTCACGCAAATCGGACAATATCCCAAGGAGGAGTTCGAAAAAGTAGGTTTTCCAGTTTTTGCGATTTTGTGAAAAAACTTTCTAACCGGAAGTGGGCGTGGCCGATGTGGCATAAAAGGTTTTTGAATGTACGACATACGGTGTGGGACTTATAGGCAAAAACATATTTTCCTCTGTTATAGCGCCCCCTGCAGGTGGATATATGTAGCTTTTTGTGTCTGAGATATTCGCAGGAGTCTGGACCAAACATCCAAATTGCACCGCCCTCCCTTGCACGGTTTAGGCTGCAGCACCACTTTTAGCCGGAGAAAAATAAAAATAATTAAAACTGCAAGCACTGATGAACGGGCCCTCGCAGTCCACGTGCGTCGGCCTTCAGCACTGTCGGACTGCACGCTCACCTGTTACTTGCATGTCACGACGGGGAGAAATCAAGCAGCAGTAAACGTCATATCATTCGGACGATTTTTGTTTGATTTCCTGTGTCCAGTGGGTGGCTCTATGGATATTACACAGTTTTGATGCACAGATATATGCAGGGCGATTCCATCTACATTCCTAAGATATTTGGCACAGATAGGACATTGTATGGTGAAGTTAGGAGGACTTGATGCTTCATGGCGAGGGATTTAAATGGACTGCAACACCACGGCCAGCAGTTACGTCAGGCTGGGGCGCCGTCGGATTGCGCGCTCACTTGTTATTTTCATGTGATGCTGGGGAGAAAACAGGCAGTAAACGTTGTGTCAATCAGATGATGTTTGTTTCACTTCCTGTGTCCAGTGGGTGGCGCTATGGAGATGACTCAGTTTTGATGCAGAGAAATATTCAGGGCGACTCCCTATACATTCCTGAGAGATTTGGTGTGGAAGGGGAATTGCATGTTGAAGTTATGAGGACTTGATACTTTATGGCAAAGGATTTAAATTGACCGCCCCACAATGGCCAGCAGGTATGACCGTAGGCGAAAGCTTTGAACAGGTTCTCAACTTTAAGGTCTGTGGATGATACTGAGTGACTGTGAAGTCTGTTGTGTTAAATCTATAGGAGGATGTCATTACAGTGCTAAGATTGGAAATATTTCAAAATGGCGGCCACAATCAAAATGTCCGACTTAGTATTGATGCAGAGACGTATTCCGGGCAACACCGTCTACATGAATGTGCCTTATGGTGTAGATTGGAAAGTGCATGTTGAAGTTATAAAGCCTTGATACTTCATGGCGAAGGAAAAAAATGGTTTCCACCGCCACGCCCACCAAGTATGGCTATCGGGAAAGATTTCCATAGTTTTTCATCTTCAAGGCATGAAGAAGATAACTGAGTTAATTTGAAGACTGTGGTGTTTAAGTTCTAGGACTAGATAATTTTCAAAGTAGGCATGAATTGGACAAAAATGGCGCCACACATCAAAATGGCTGACTTCCTGTTGGAGTGGCGATATCGGTCCAAATGGGTTTTTTGTGTGTCTGGTCATGAGGAATCAGTGTACCTAATACCAAGTTATACCTACCTAGTTTGCCATTTTATATTCAATTAAGTAGCGTGCAGCCAAATTTTGCAGTTTCAATAAAGTCTGATAAATATGAGGCTGACTTCCTGCAATGGAATGGAACTATTCAGAGGTTATTCAGATAGGATACATGTGCCTTGAGAGAAAACAATGCCATCTAGTGGCGACTTGCATCACGTACACCATAAATTCATGTGCTTCTAATCAAAATTGACCACTTCCTGTTGGACTGAGAGTGTGGGTGTAAATGAGTCATTTGTGCGTCTTGTCATAACACACATGCGTGCCAACTTTCATTCATGTACATGCATATAGGGTGCCAAAATTGACTGAGATAAACCTTACTTCATGTTTCCAGTGGGTGTAAAGTGGGTGGCGCTATGGATATGACACAGTATTGATGCACAGATCTATTCATGGCGACTCCTTCTAGATTCCCTCTAGATTTGGCCAAGCTAGGAAATAGTATGAAGGAGTTATCAGGACTTGATGCTTCATGACGAAGGACTGTTATGCCGGGCTCCGCAACTGCCAGCAGGTATGACGTAGGATAAAGATTTCCATAGCTTTTCATCTTCAAGGTAAGAGGATGCTACTGAGAGACTTTGAAGTCGGTGGTGTTATATCTGTAGGAGGAGATAATTTAAGTACGAAGATTAGCATAATTCAAAATGGCGGCCAAAAGCAAAATGGCAGACTAAGTATTGATGCTGAGATTTGTTCGGGCAGACAGCCTCTACAGCTACGAGCAGTTTGGTGTGGATAGGAAATTATATGTTGAAGTTATACAGCCTCGATGCTTGACGGCATGAGGACAAAATGGTTTCCACCGCACCGCCCACTAAAGTTTGGCGCAGCTGAATGATTTCCATAACTTCCGTTCTTCAAGACATGAAGAAGATAACTGAGTTAATTTGAAGACTGTGGTGTGTAAGCTCTAGGACAAGATAATTTTCAAAGTAGGCATGAATTGGACAAAAATGCCGGCACACATCAAAATGGTGGACTTCCTGTTGGAGTGACCTTATCGATCCAAATGGGTTTTTTGTGCGTCTGGTCATGAGGAATCAGCGTACCGAATTTCGTTCTTCTACGCACTTGAGGGAGGCCGGGCTAAACATTAGGTGGCGCTACAGAGCCCGCAGGTCACGGCCACGCCCAGTGACGATGCAGGATCGCAATTTTCGCTTAGCGGGACGTGTATCCCAAATTTGGTGAGTTTTCGTTTATGTTCAGGCATCCAAAACTGCAGTCGAACTCGGATCTTAATAATAATTAAAACTGCAAGCAGTGATGAACGGGCCCTCGCAGTCCGCGCGCACGTTGGGGCACGCTGCCGTCCAAACGCGCCGCAGGTGAAGCCACATTGCTTGATCGTTATTCACGGAGGCGGCAACCGCCTGCGTTTGGGACAGTGCACGCGGAGGATGAATATCAGTCTCTTCTCCCAAAGTGTTTGTAGCGCGATGGGTTGCCCTTGCCAGTATTAAGCGCTTTCAGGTGAAGTCAGAACAACTTCCTGCAATCCACAGACATCCAAATGGACTGCAGGTGAATTATTTCTAAAACATTTAGTAATCAGGAACGTTTTGACAATCGATTCTGCACTGTTTTGTTCTGTGAAGTGTTACGGCCTTCTCTTTGCCTTTGTCTGGAATTCAGGCATGGACACCTGTGTTTTTGCAGGGAATAGATTGGAAGCGGGACAGATGGGGGGGGGGGTTGTGGCTTGCAGTAAACTTCCTCAGCCCTAAATTCGAACCCGGGTCC
Source organism: Diplodus puntazzo (assembly GCA_963678695.2). Lineage (NCBI taxonomy): Eukaryota > Metazoa > Chordata > Actinopteri > Spariformes > Sparidae > Diplodus > Diplodus puntazzo. The sequence continues at coordinate 33,956,231 of OZ023162.1, read as the reverse complement.
ACTGCGTATGTGGCATGCACTCTAACCACTCGACTACAGGTGCAAATAAGACACTGCCTTCTGTTGTCACTGTGAAGGCAGGAAGGCAGCGCATCATAGGGGAGGATGGAAGTGGAATGCCACAGATTTAGATAGGTAGTGGAGTGCAGCCAGATGTGATTCTTCCTTTTGGAAAGGGAGAGCGGTCAAGTGACCAGGTTTGACGAGCGTCCTGCAGTAGCTGTGTTTAACCAAAGAACTCACTCAGTCGTTTCATATCGCAGGGGAAGCCACTTCGTTCATCGCGGAAAAGTTGGGCAGAATCACAACTACACACATCTTATTAAGTGCAACATTGACAATGCAGACACAACACGCAAATGGCATTCTTCGCAAATTGGCTTATTTGAAAGTTGTGTGCTGTGGCTTACTACCACTGCCTTATCCATTATGTGGCTCAAGCCATTACCCTTCAAAGATGCCCTGTTGTAATGTGCAATTTACACAAAACTACCTGCAAATGCCATGTACATCTGACTATCTACTGTCATCACTGCACATAAATGAGTGTAGAATAATGCTTCACTTGCCTTCTTTCAAAAATGTATTTATGGCTGTCTATCAGTGTCAAGCTTTTCATCTACGTTCTGCTTTGTTTGCCATTTTATATTCCATAAAGTAGCGTGCAGCCAAATTTTGCAGTTTCAATAAAATCTGATAAATATGAGGCTGACTTCCTGCAATGGAATGGAACTATTCAGAGGTTATTCAGACAGGATACATGTGCCTTGAGAGAAAACAATGCCATCTAGTGGCGACTTGCATCACGTACACCATAAATTCATGTGCTTCTAATCAAAATTGACCACTTCCTGTTGGACTGAGAGTGTGGGTGTAAATGAGTCATTTGTACGTCTTGTCAAAACACACATGCGTGCCAACTTTCATTCATGTACATGCATGTAGGGCGCCAAAATTGACAGAGATAAACCTTACTTCATGTTTCCAGTGGGTGTAAAGTGGGTGACGCTATGGATATGACACAGTATTGATGCACAGATCTATTCATGGCGACTCCCTCTAGATTCCCTCTAGATTTGGCCGAGCTAGGAAATAGTATGAAGGAGTTATCAGGACTTGATGCTTCATGACGAAGGACTGTTATGCCGGGCTCCGCAACTGCCAGCAGGTATGCCGTAGGATAAAGATTTCCGTAGCTTTTCATCTTCAAGGTAAGAGGATGCTACTGAGAGACTTTGAAGTCGGTGGTGTTACATCTGTTGGAGGAGATAATTTAAGTACGAAGATCAGCATAATTCAAAATGGCGGCCAAAAGCAAAATGGCAGACTAAGTATTGATGCTGAGATTTGTTCGGGCAGACAGCCTCTACAGTTGCGAGCAGTTTGGTGCGAATAGGAAATTGTATGTTGAAGTTATACAGCCTCGATGCTTGACGGCGTGAGGACAAAATGGTTTCCACCGCACCGCCCACTAAAGTTTGGCGCAGCTGAACGATTTCCATAACGTTTGTTCTTCGAGGCATGAAGAAAATTACTGAGTTAATTTGAAGACTGTGTCGTTTAAGCTCTAGGACAAAATAATTTTCAAAGCAGGCATGAATTTGTCAAAAACGCCGCCAAATTTCAAAATAGCTGACTTCCTGTTGGACTGAGAGTATACATCCAAATGGGTTTTTTGTGCGTCTGTTCATGAAGAATATGCGTACCAATTTTGGTCCTTCTATGTTACAAGTAGGAGGCGGGGCATCACAATAGGTGGCGCTACAGAGCCCACGCGTCACGGCCACGCCCCATGACTACACAGGTCTCATCAGGGCGACTCCTTCTGCATTCCTGAGAAATTTGGCCAAAATAGGACATTGTATGAAGAAGTTACGAGGACTCGATGCTTTACGGCGAAGGATTTGAATTGACCGCTCCACCGCGGCCAGCAGGTATGACGTAGGATAAAGATTTCCGTAAGTTTTCATCGTCAAGGTCAGACGATGATGCTGAGTGACTGTGAAGTCGGTGGTGTTACGTCTGTAGGAGGAAATCATTTAAGTACGAAGATTGGCAATATTTCAAAATGGCGGCCAAAAGCAAAATGGCCGACTTAGTATCGATGCGGAGATGTATTCGGGGAGACAGCCTCTACACTTATGAGCAGTTTGGTGTGGATAGAAAATTGTATGTTGAAGTTATAAAGCCTCGATGCTCGACGGCGAGGAAAAAAAATGGTTTCCACCGCCCCGCCCACTAAAGTTTGGCGCAGCTGAATGATTTCCATAACTTTTGTTCTTCAAGACATGAAGAAGATAACTGAGTTAATTTGAAGACTGTGGTGTTTAAGCTCTAGGACAAGATAATTTTCAAAGTAGGCATGAATTGGACAAAAATGCCGCCACACATCAAAATGGCGGACTTCCTGTTGGACTGACCTTTTCGGTCCAAATAGGTTTTTTGTGCGTCTGGTCATGAGGAATCAGCGTACCGAATTTCGTTCGTCTACGCACTTGTGGGAGGCCGTGCTGAAATATAGGGGGCGCTACAGAGCGTACAGGTCACGACCACGCCCAGTGACTGTGCAGGATCGCAATTTTCGCTTAGCTGCACGGGTATCCCACATTTGGTGAGTTTTCATTTATGTTTAGGCATCTAAAACTGCAGTCGAAGTCGGAATTTGACAAAAGTGTTAATAATAATAATAATAAGAAGAATAATTTTTCCAATTACAATAGGGTCTCACAGGTCTGTGACCTGCTCGGGCCCTAATAATAATAGGAAGAATAATTTTTCCAATTACAATAGGGACCTCACAGGTCGATGACCTGCTCGGGCCCTAAAAATCTTTACAATTAAATTAGGGTTGCGAGCACCGCTGGTCCTAGGAAACGCCTATGCTTGCATATGTGTTCCTTCGGCCCCTCGGGCTTGGCCCCCTAACTAGAACTGCAAGCAATTATGAACGGGGGCCAAGCCCCCCCACGCGACTCGGACCCCGCACACCACAGAGCCCACGGAAGTTGGCCCCAAAGGATGACGGGCTCGGGGCAAAAGTGAAGACACAGGCCAATGTCTGAGCCGTGGTATTCACTGTAATGGGAAGTGCAGTGGAAGTGCAAAAGGTTGAATGTGTGCCGATTTGGATTTGTTGTACTAAGCCACGCCCACATTGACCAGTAATGACCACCTTCAAGATATGGCCTCAGGATTGGCCCTACATCATACCGACCAAACTTCGTAAAAATTGGTGCAGCCGTTCAGGATATATAAACCTCTGATATTTTTAGCGCCCCCTAGTGGCCAAAATTTGCCAAATTCGGCTCATCCATTCCCAGTCTCATGCCAACCAAGGAACTCAAATTTGTTGTCAATAGCATTTAGTTTGACCGAGATATCAAACTGTTTACATTTTTATAGCTAGCTACAGAAATTTTTTCATGAATAATTAGCGCATTTTTTGACCTAGCAAAATTCTTTTGATAACTTTGGATCAGGTCCAGCTGAAGAGTGTAAGTGGCAAGTTTCACGCAGATCGGACAAAATCCCAAGGAGGAGTTCGAAAAAGTAGGTTTTCCAGTTTTTGCGATTTTGCAAAAAAACTTTCTAACCGGAAGTGGGCGTGGTCAATCGCAAAGTGATTCAGGGATACAAGGTTTTTGAATGTGCGACATATGGTTTGGGAGTTATAGGCAAAAACGTGTTGGCCTAGGTTATAGCGCCCCCTGCAGGCGGATATATGTAGTTTTTTGTGTCTGAGATATTCGCAGGAGTCTGGACCAACCCTCCAAATTGCACCGGCCTCCCTTGCACGGTTTGGCCTGCAGCACCACTTTTAGCCGGAGGAAAAAAAAAAAAATTTTTACAATTACAATAGGGTTCCTAGCACCGCTGGTCCTCGGCCCCTCGGGCTTGGCCCCCTAACAACAATAAAGATAGAAGGCCTGTAGTTAATAATAGACGTCAGCAACTCTCGATATGAGAGCATCACAAAAGCCTATGTCCAGATGCAGATGTGTGTCAATATAGTATGCTATTTCTCTATATGGGAGAGGCTTTTATTTAATTCTGAATAAATCTTATGCTCAGCAAAGATGGAAAAATATAATATAATCAACTAATTATTACTGTTTAAAAGAGTTATAGAGAGAAAGAGCCGGATCTGGAGCACACATTCATTTAAGTTTACTCCAGCTCTTTCCTTGGGTCAGTCCGAGCTCTCAACTCTGTCCAGACGTGCTGGGTTAAGAAAAAAAAAAGGTATGAACAGTCAGCGAGTGCTGTCAGCAAACACAGCGACATGTTTCCAAACATAAATCAGCATTTCATAGAACATGCAGCCAAGCAGCGATTTGGATCGAAAACATTAATAACCTTCAAACAGACCCGGCCAGGCGCGTCGGACCTGGGCATTCGGGGCTATAGCCTGGCTTTCCAGGCTATAGGTCCGACCCGGCCAGGCGCGTCGGACCTGGGCATTCGGGGCTATAGCCTGGCTGTCCTCATGGCATAGGCCTATATGGGCAGATTCAGAATAATTTGTTGCAAATTCAACATCAGTGTTATTCTTCCCCCTTACTGTTTAGTGCCATTGCAGCCTTTATAGTAGGGATGGAAATTAAACCCGCCAAATGCGGGTGAATTTGTGTGCTGGCGGGTGAATTGAATCAGTTTACCAGGTTAATTCCAGTCAGATCTGATCCAATTAATCTCAATAATCGATATCTTGGTTAAGGTAGCCTATAACAGCATGCTTTCCACGACCCTAGAGTTAGATCCGGTCAAATTATATGTGTCTGATTGGACCAAAGTGTCAGTTGGACTACAGAGGGGCCGGAATTCAGCATTAAGTTCAACATACTATAACGGCCGTAAGCGGTCATTTGGACCACTGGATTTAAATCCTATAATGTCTCATGTAAATACCCAACTGAGTGATGAATGCATTCATTGTGTCATGATATTTTTTTTAAAAAACGAAATGACACCAAAGTGTACATTTTCACAAGTTTAATTATAGCCTACATTTATCGATGTCATAGTAAACCGTAATTATTGCTATTTACTCAAGATTTTAATAGAGAAAACTCAGAACAAGAAAATTAACAATTAAAAGTAACTTATTTGATTATGAAATATTTTATTTTAACACTTAACAATGTGCGAGGAGAGCAGAGGTAATCTGTAGACTGTGACCAGTGATCAAAACAGCTCTTTGTTTGTTTTAGATCAGCTCGTTTCCAGCTTTTTTGATTATTATTATTAGGGGGCCAAGCCCGAGGGGGCGAGCATACGCGTTTCCTAGGACCAGCGGTGCAAGGAACCTTATTGTAATTGTAAAGATTTTTATTTTTATTTTTCTCCGGCTAAAAGTGGTGCTGCAGGCTAAACCGTGCAAGGGAGGGCGGTGCAATTTGGAGGGTTGGTCCAGAGTCATGCGAATATCTCAGACACAAAAAACTACATATATACGCCTGCAGGCGGCGCTATAACCTAGGCCAACACGTTTTTGCCTATAACTCGTATGTCGTACATTCAAAAACCTTGTATCCCCAGATTCCCTGAATGGAGCAGAATCGCTTTGCGATTGGCCACGCCCACTTCCAGTTAGAAAGTTTTTTCGCAAAATCGCAAAAACTGGAAAACCTACTTCCCGAACTCCTCCTTGGGATTTTATCCGATCTGCTTGAAACTTGGCACGTACACTCTTCAGCTGGATCTGATCTAAAGTTATCAAAAGAATTTTGCTCAGTCAAGAAATGCGCAAATTATTCACGAAGAAATTTCTGTAGCGAGCTATAAAAATGTAAAGTTTATATCTTTTGAACGGCTACACCGATTTTTACAAAATTTGGTCCGTATGATGTAGTGCCAATCCTGAGGCCATATCTTGAAGGTGCTCATGACTGGTCAATGTGAGCGTGGCTTATTACAAGATAAACAACAAACATTAATTTCAGCCAAACTTTTAAGCTGAGAGCTTTTAAATGTATATGGTACATAAAGACTAGGACACAGTTCTTCCAAAACAAAAATTGCACATGTACTCCACTAGGTGGTGCTATAATAGATGCAATCGCGTTTTTGCCTGTAACTTCCACATTTTAAATAACACATTCGCAAACCTTATATCCATATGTTTCCTGAATAGAGCTGGGTTTTCTAACATAGGACACGCACACTTCTGCTGCACATTTCGTTCGCTAAATCATCACATATGCAAAACCTACTTTTTCGAACTCCTCCTCGGTCTAAAAATGTGGAAATTATTAACGTACACATTTCTGTAGCTAGCTATAAAAATGGAAACTGTTTGATATCTTGGTCAAACTAAATGCTATTAACACCTAATTTGAGATCCTTGGTTGCCATGACTATGGGAAGGGATGAGCCAAATTGGGCGAATTTTGGCCACTAGGGGGAGCTAAAAATATGGGAAGTTTATATCTCTTGAACGGCTACACCAGTTTTTATGAAATTTGGTCGTATGATGTAGGGCCAATCCTGAGGCCATGTCTTGAAGGTGGTCATGACTGGTCAATGTGGGCGTGGCTTATTACAACAAATCCAAATTGGCACACATTCAGCCTTTTGCACTTCCGGTGCACTTCCCATTACAGCAAATACCACGGCTCAGACGTTGGCCTGTGTCCTCACTTTTGCCCCGAGCCCGTCATCCTTTGGGGCCAGCTTCTGTGGGCTCTGCGGTGCGCGGTGTCCGAGTTGCGCGGGGGGCTTGGCCCCCATTCATAATTGCTTGCATTCTAGTTATTATTAGGGGGCTGAGGGAACGGGGCCGAGGGAACGCATATGCAAGCATACGCGTTTCCTAGGACCAGCAGTGCAAGGAACCCTATTGTAATTGTAAAGATTTTTATTTTTATTTTTCTCCAGCTAAAAGTGGTGTCCAACATGTCCAGTAGAGATGGTATACTTATGTTCTTGAGATTCCTGCAGGTTATAGAACGAGATGCATGTAGGGGGGGCAGGGAGTGAGATATTAAATAGGATAGCCTTGTGGCCCAAAACTGCAAGATTCATGCCATGAAGGTTGGAGGGAGATATGCTAGAAGAACAGGCAAGATCGAGTGTATGAACGTTTGTGTGAGTAGCAAAGTTAAAAAGCTGTGAAAACCTAGTGCATGGAGCAGGTTTAAAAACTCAGCAGCAAATGAACAATGTTTAGAGTCAATATGAATGTTCAGATCACCAACAAGTAAAATAGCAGGGTACAGAGGACAGACATAATTAGCTCAGAGAGTTCACTAATAAAAACAGAGGATGAACTGGGAGGACGGTACATAAGTAAGAGTAACAGAGGCTGGGGACCAGGAAATTTTAGGGCAAGACATTCAAAGGATGTAGCATTCTGTAAGTGCACAGTTACGTCTTTATGCGTCGAGCGATAGGGCGCAGCAAGACCACCCTGTCCCCACCCAGTTGTATGTGGCTGTACACATCCCATGTACACATGTACACAAACTCTGGGAAGCTCTGTAGAGAATCCGCCGCCGCACCCGGGCAGCGACGGACCCCCTCATGATCCTACGAAGGAGAGGACGCAGAATGCGAGAGTGACGACGAGGAGAGGGTCAGGTGGTTATTTATAGGAATGTTGGAAGTTGGCGCTGTTGAGGTGTAGTCCTATTCCTGAAACTTCGCCAGATAAGCTTCAATCAACTAGCAAGGACCACACCTTCAACAGGATGCGTTTAAACAATTTATTATGAAAGAAAAGAAAACGTTGAAGATATTGGTTCTTCGAGTTCTTCGAGTGCGTTGTGGGGAAGCTCTGTAGAGAATCCGCGGCCGCACTCGGGCAGCGACGGACCACCCAAAACCTCCATTCACTTGAGATGAGATTGTGCAGATCTGAGGTCTTTGAGATGAACGGATGTAGCGGTGATACGTGCCCATGAGTCGCATGAAGTGTTCAGGGATGCCTTTGTGGGAGGCTGGAGTGGCCGCTTTGATCCTGAAGGAGTGTCCAGAGTAGTTAACACGTAAAATACCAGACAATGAGAGTACGTGGCCAAAGTGATGGTCGAACCAGAATCGAGTAGCCACTTGTCCGGATTCAGAGATGAAGAGAGGATCCGTCATTGTTATGCTCTGAGATTTGCGGAATTGCAAGAAGTTAGCAAGGGTTTTGAAAGGATTCAGTGGTGATCAGACCTTGGAGTAGAAGACGGGTGTAGGCGAACTAGATTGATTGGATTTAGTTTGCTTTAAATAGAAAACCATGGTGTCGTCTGAAAAGTCTGAAATGCATGCATGGCGGCTTGAGTCGACGTGAATGGTTGAGGTGGTGAATTCGGAGCATCTGAGGAAAGGGAAAAGCAAGCAAGAACATGGCTTCCAGGGTTCGGGCAACTTGAGGAGTGCCTTACCCGGAACGAATGGTGTGGAGGCAGATTAACAGCAAGTTGGCAGTAAGAGGAAGACGACGAGGGCTTTTAACTAGCTCTTGTCGTTGGAGTCCTTAAACAAGGGAGGTTAACGAACTGCCCGTTATTGGCTTGGAAAAGAAGCTGATACTGCTAAGGTAAGCTTGATGGTGTGTGTTTTAGTTGCCATGATGGAATGGGCGTAAGTAATGAAAGAATTCGAGGTGATGAGATCGAACAACGGAAAGGTTATGTTGTAGGTCGTGAAAGTAATGGAAGCTTTTCCAAGCTGTCCAGTAGGAAGAGAGGGTTGAGTGTGATAGGCTGTTGATGATGGAGCTCTGGGAGTCGCCCATCAGGGGTGTTAGTGCAGGATTTACGAGTTAAATGTCAAAGTCCAACCGGCGTTGGGAAGGTAACTGCGTGAGGTGCCAAGCTTCTGAACTTCTGGCATTCATTTGCAAGCTCCGGGGGACATTCTGCCGCAAACCATCTTCCATTGTAGAAGCCCCAAAACCGGCAGAAGGAGCAGCATCAATGTACAGATGGAAGTCGTGCGGGTGAGTCGGTTGGTCATCTTAAAGAAGTTGATTACGTTCCAATTGGTGAGAAGGTTGAGTCACGGACGGATTTTGGCAGAGCTCGAGCTATCCAGGGAGATGGAGGTCAAGAGTGATGGGACGGAAGAGGCGGAGGATAGTGGTGAGAGATAAAGGCTCGCCCTTGGGGGACATGAGCTGCTGGGTCTGATGGAGCTGGGAGAGGGAAGATCCCTGCATCCCGGCGTAGGGCGCTGGCAACCCGGCGGCAGTAGCTCGGGGGCGGCAGAAGCTCAGTCAGTAGAGACTTGGCTTGGGGACTGGAGGGTGGCCGGTTCATGTCCAGCTACAAACCACAATATGAAAGTGGACTGGTAGCTGAAGAGGTGCCAGTCCACTTCCTACATTACTACCGAGGTGCCCTTGAGCAAGTGTGCTTCCCGGGCGCTGACATAGCAGCCCACTGCTCCTAGCTTGTGTGTGTATGTATGTGTATACTTAGAATGTGCAGCTAGTGATGGGTTGAATGCAGAGGACAAATTTCAGGTGTGTTTCATGTCTGACAAATAAAGATTCTTCTTCTTCTTCTTCATTTTAAAGCGAGCTGCTATAGTTGCTGGAAATAGGCGGCAGAGGGTGCTGGCATCCTTGTGCCAGGAGCCCCGGTTGAAGCGAGCTGCCATGGTTGCTGGAAACAGGAAACAGAGGGCGCTGGCATCCTGGTGCCAGGAGCTCCGGTTGAAGCGAGCTGCTGTAATTGATGGAAACAGGCAGTGGAGGGCGCTGGCATCCCGATGCCAGGAGTTCCGGTTGAAGCGAGCTGCTGTGGTTGCTGGAAACAGGCAGCAGAGGGGGCTGGCATCCCGGTGCCAGGAGTTCCGACTGAATCGAGGTGCTGTAGTTGCTGGAAACAGGGAGCGGAGGGCGCTGGCATCTCGGTGCTAGGAACCCCAATTAAAGTAAGCTGCTGTGGTTGCTGGAAACAGGAAACGGAGGGCGCTGGCATCCCAGTGCCAGGAGTCTCGATTGAAGTGAGCTGCTGTGGTTGCTGGAAGCAGGCAGCAGAGGGTGCTGGCATCCCGGTGCCGGGAGCCCCAATTGAAGCAAGCTGCTGTGGTTGCTGGAAACAGGCAGCAGAGGGCGCTCGCATCACGGTGCCAGGAGCCCCAGTTGAAGCGAGCTGCTGTGGTTGCTGGAAACAGGAAGCAGAGGGCGCTGGCATCCCGATGCCACGAGCCCCGGTTGAAGCGAGCTGCTGTGGTTGCTGGAAGCAGGCAGCAGAGGGTGCTGGCATCCCGGTGCCAGGAGCCCCGGTTGAAGCGAGCTGCTGTGGTTGCTGGAAACAGGAAGTAGAGGGCGCTGACATCCCGGTTCCAGGAGCCCCCGCAAAGATTGGCTGTTGTGATGGCTGGAACTGGATGACAGTGGACGCCATGACGTTTGCCCTTGATGTTGTAGGCTGCTGGTACCGATGATGAAAATCCTGATGGGAGTTGGAGGGTCCTGAAATCCACCTGGAGGCTCCCTCTGGAGTGGAGTGAGGACGAGAGGTGGTAGCAGAAACTCTAGAGTCATTTGATCTGGCTGAGGATCTCTGTCTCCGCTTTTGCTGCTGCTCTTTCTGTTCTCTTTGAGCTTTCTGTTGTCTTTGAGCTATAGGATTTAATTGTACTGTCCCTTTAACACGAGCGTGACGTCACGGCGTGTTAGGATGCGCGTGATGACGTCACCCGGAATAGAGCTGGTGTTGACAGAACAAGCTAACATGAGTGTGGAGAAAGTTTGGCTTTATTGTCCGTTCGGTGAAACAGAACTCCTCTGTCCTTTAAAGTATTCTGAAGAGTGGCTATTGTCCAATCGGTGATTTTAGAAGATGAAGGTCGGTCGGGAGATCTCACCGTAGCATGGTGACGCTGCGACCGGCGAGTTGTTCGGCCGATGTTGTCGGAACAATGGCTGAAGGCTTCGCCCCTCGTAGGCGAAGTAGTCGGCGAACTGTTGCGAACTGCGGCGACGCCGACTTTCTGTTCCGGAATTTCCTCGTCCTCTCTTTGCTGCGGAAGGAGGTGGGCTGGGAGACACGGAGGAGTCGTTGGGCGAACTATGGTAATCTTGGATGTCGAGGAGAGATGGACCAGGCAGGATGCGAAACATGGATGAGACGAAGTTGGTGCTCTTTGAACTCGCTCGCTTCATAGACAGCTTTTGGGCCACTGGAATCGGGTCCTCGGGTACGGAGATGACGAGAAAGTTGTCGGTTTCTGATGAATGGTGATCCTGATCTCGTCTGAAAAGATCATCGTCCGACGAAGTCCATGATGAGGTGAGTAGAGGCTGATGTTGCTCGTACAAAAGTTTGGATGCGCTTGAGGCGATGTCGTGTGATCTCGTTTCTGGCAGAATGCGAGAGCCGCAGAATACGAGAGCGAAGACGAGGAGAGGGTCAGGTGGTTATTTATAGGAATGTCGGAAGTTGGCGCTGTTGAGGTGTGGTCCTACTCCTGAAACTTCGCCAGATAAGCTTCAATTAGGGAGCTGCCATGTTTCGGTCAGACAAAAAAAGTCAATGCAATGCTCAGAGATTACATCATTTATAAATGGTGCTTTGTTATTTAAAGAGCGAATGTTAAGCAGAGCACATTTTTTAAAAACAGAGTCACTTTGAATAAGACTTTAGTGAATTAGTTTTGCAGGTTTACTCCAGCAATCTTACTCCTGGCTTACTCCTCTTACTCCTTACTCCTTTACTCCTGGCCAATCTGGATCTAGTTGGTCACATGCGAGGAGCAGTGTTTACAGTGTGGAAAGTGTTTGCTGACAGTGCACGTGTGCCATCATAGCTGGGATGAATCCCATCTCTATTAAAAGAGGACTTGCGCCCCCACAATAAGTTAAAATTGTCAATAAACACAAACTAGTGTGTGGTGGAGGCTGGCTGGAGCCAGGTGTTGAGGCTAAGCAGCCAGCTGAAACACTCCATGCCTCTGTTAAAACACGGGAGGGGAAAGGAGATAAAAATACGCTTCTCACAGACTTTGAGAAAGTTAAAAAGACGGATAAAATCGTGCTTTAAAACTAAGGTTTTATTTGTGATTGAATATGAGTCAAACCTTCATGTAAATGCATAATTACAACGAAAGAGGCACTTTTATGATTTCATTTTCGGGCAAGCTAATTTTTAATGGACTGCATGGGGCACTGGCACGCTAGCATCAAAATCGCTATTTTTAAAACACTAAGAAGGCCCAACACAACATGAAACTTTGCTCGTATTATCACCAGGGTCTCTACACATGAACACGAGCATTGAGAACATTGTTTGTGTAGGCAGAGTTTATTAAAAAGAAGGTTTTTGAACTACTCACGTTTCCTGCTGCACCTCCGGTGCGCTGCCGTCATGGCAGACAAAAAGTGTCGATCCCCAAGTGCGACCTAACAGACAGGAGAGTAATGGTGGACCGCTCCTCAAGCCTGCCTGTTAGGTCGAACTCGGGGATCGACACTTTTTGTCTGCCATGACGGCGGAGCGCCAGAGATCCAGCTCCTACGGTGAGTAGTTTTAAAATCCTTCTTTTTAGTGGGATCGTTGTCCGTCTGTGGACTAGAGCAGTGAGTTTTCTTCATTAAACACTTTGACTTTCAGAATTTCAGTGAGAACATGCACCATTATCCCCAAACATATTGTGTGTCCCCTCTCTATGATGACCGCTTTTTCGGATTAACACGGGACTATGTTAACTGGCGACCGTCAGCCGAATGCGTCTTGGGTCGCTGTAGCTACAATAGATGTTGAAAACTGGAGGAGAAGACGTAGCTTTCCTCTGATATGCCTCTTTTCAGAGATTTTCTCTGTGCAAAACATACCTGATACGTGTTTGGGCTCCTGTTTAATTAAACGTGTATAACCCTCACTCGCTGTATCAAGGTTGCTGGTTGTTACGGAAGACGTTGCAAACAGGAAAAGGGAGAGTTGCTCTTCCTGTAAATGTGTATCTCTAATAAACCTTTATTAAAAACACTTACTCATCTCTTCTCCCTGTTTGAGTAAACGTGCATCACATAAAGGAACAATGTTCAACAATGTTTGTTTTAAACAAAAAAATTAAAAAAATATTACGGGACTTGAACTCACATTCAGTTCACGCAGGTGACCAGGGTCGCCCCTGGCCAAATTGGGGCCCTAAGCAGAATCATATTTTGAGGCCCCCCCATTACAAAATGACTGTATCACAAAATGCCATTTAGGTTTACAACCTTTATTAGTAGGAACAAATCAAATGAACAGCCTCTTTCAACAATGGATGTGAAGTCTGACACAACCTTAAAAGGCCCTCAGCACACAAATTTAACCCGATCGACGTCTGATAGGTGTGCTGGTCACAGAGCAGGATCAACTGGTTGTGCACTCGGAGTAGTGATAGTAGCATCTGTAGCTGAAGTGATGTTGCTTGATGGCCCTGGTGACGTGCTGGGCGCTGGCTCCGTGTCACCCTTAGTAACAAAATGCAGCATTGACCCTGTTATGACAAGAAATCCATCATACAAGCAGATTATTAAGATTTGTTTTGGTGTAAAATTAATGTAAATACTAGCCCCACGAAGATTAAAATGCAATTAATGCAAACATGACTACAACTAATAATATTTATTATGATTTGAGTGACTATGTCACCCAGCTGGCCTGGGAATGCCTTAGGATCCTCCCGAAAGAGCTGGAGGCAGTGTCCGGGGAGAGGGAAGTCTGGGTGTCCCTGCTCAGGCAGCTGCCCCCGCGACCTGGCCCTGGATAAGTGGACGAAAATGGATGGATGGATGGATGATTTTATTTGATGATATTTCTATATTTAAATATTTTTATATACTTATTTTTACATTTTGTACTTAGGTTCTACATTCCTACACTGCTGTTTGCCGCTGCAGCACTTTACATTTCTCCATTGTGGGTCAATAAACTATTATCTTGATTTATCTTGTTTTATCTAACCCTATATGACTGTTATGAATTAAATTCACCAAGAGATAGCGACATTTTACCTCCATAAAAATAGCCCAAAACTTATACTGATAGCAAAGATTGATAGGCTATAAACCTGAGCCAACATACGACTACCAACTGGTCTATTAACCACTCCTTTTTCAAAAGAGGTGAAGGTATGCAGTTAACAAGACATTCAATAAATGATAATCAGGGCCGCTGGAAAATGTAATCTCCAGTCCACATCGAGACAGATGTGGACTGGAGATTATTATTTACTTCAACAACCCACCTTCAAGTGAAGCATGAGCCTCCTCTTGTTTTGACTTCTTCTTTCTTTTGGTTGCTCCCGATTCATATTGCCGTTTGAAGGCCATCTCTCCACCTGCATCCAACTGCCTGTCGGCGCATCTAACCGCTGATTGGTCAAATGCTGCTTGCTGTCAATCATTGAGGCAACGCGTGCGGTGTCAGATTGCAGAGAATACATCCCCTTGCGTAAAATGGGGCCCCCCATGGATCGTGGGGCCCTGTGCACAGCGCCTGTTTTGCGTTTAGGGAAGGGCGGCGCTGCAGGTGACTATCGGTATAACCTATTTCACTCGTCACAGCATACGCGCAGCCACTTCTTGGTCGCAGGAGGAGGCCAGATCAACTTGTGACCACAGTGTCTGTTCACTGTGTCTGTATGTGATGATCCGAAACACTGGCTTTCACGTAGCTTTCCAGGTTGGGTGTTGAAAACAACTATTAAAGCCTGATCTCGAGAGCCCGTCTGATATACTGTATTGGTGTTTATGTCGTTTATGTCGTTTGTTTTTTTTTATGCGGCCAAAGATACTTTCATTAGATGATTATTAATAATAATTAAATTCCTGCCTGATTACATATATTTGTCACAAGTCTTGTAAACACATTTCAGGAATCATTGCTAAAAATGTGTGTATATCAGCTGATAAATCAATGTAGGAATTTTATGCCATCTAATGTCAGTATCATCATCAAAGTCAAGTATCAGTTGAGCTCTAATGATTTCTGAAGGTCAGACCACACATCATACAAACTATGTTTATTTTCTCACCAAAGCTGAAACTGACTGTACTCACCCTGCTGGAGTCTTGCTATCACAGATTGTGTACCATCGTGCCTCTACAAAGTTCCAAAGCAAAACCTTTGGCAACCAGTTCTGTGTCTCATTGGACAAAAAATATTCCAGCTGCAACATAACTGTCCAAAACCACATTTGTCATTTTAACATTATCAAATGAGATAAACAATGTTAATTAGTGAGTTTTTTGTTGTTGTTTTTTTTTTTTAACTTTCCACAGTTTCCTCTGCTTCCAGCCTTTATGTAATGTTGGGCTACCACTCTGACTCCAAATGACTGTTTACTATTCCTTTAATAGTCACACATCAACACTTAGTGTAGCCTCTGTATTTGTCATTATGCTTTATTATGATCTCCATTATCTAATGCCTTATTAAATGATAATATGTGTGAGGCCTGGTATAGTATGATGTAAAACTTCCCTTTTCATGTCTTTATGTGGAGAACAGGCCACTTATGACAGAAGTCATAGGTTAGGTTTACCTAGGTTTTTCTCTTTCCATTAGTGTTATCAGGAGGTTTTGTGCACAAAACATTATTTTTGGGGGCCTTTGTGCACCTCTGACTAGTTTTCTCTATGTCAACAAATTCAACTCAAGCAGGAGTAAAATGAGTGTCAAGTCCACAGTTGTTAACCTATACTAATTCCATAATACCACCTTTACAAAGCAGAAACTAAACTTTGTAAATATGTATAAATATATAATGGAATTTCAAAATACATATTATACTAATCTATTGTAGATGAGTAAATTTAGAACCACATCTGTTTCTGTTTTTTTCTTTTGGGATTCACAAAAAATTGTATTACTACATGTAGATGCTAAACTACTGCCCTGTAAACCTTCAAGCGTGTTTAGATTCATTGACAGCAGGTTAACATTCTTAAAACTCTACTGTACCCCAGTATGGTTAAGATCAGGAAAGGATGGAGGGTGTGGCACACATATTATGGTTAGTTAGGATTAGTTATATGAAAACATGTAGCTAATGTTATCAACGATTATTTTACTAGGCAGTGTTCATTCAGATGAGGCATAATTGAATGATACTCAAAAATATATACTTAATACTCTCCAACTTGTAATTGTGTTTGATTCAGCTTAAATGATAACACTGAGCATTTTCAAAACAGGAAAGTCCATAAATCCTGCATTGATCTGTGAATGAAATGTGATTCCTAAAGTATCTGCTGTCCACAGCTGCTTTCTTCTGTATGAAAGGTTTATCCTTCTGTTCACTATATCCCGGGACACGTGGATAAATCTGCTGCCTCTGATCTAAAAAAAATGCCGTGCCAGAGGGCAGAGCCATGACACACTGCCAGTCTACAACAAAATAACTAGACACACCTAAACACACATTAGATGAGTTAGTTAAATCTTAAGTAAATACTAAGTACTAAATAATAAATCACATTTATTGGCAAAAAAATACTTTTGATCATTTTAATATCAGAAACTACTACTCAAGCACTATATGTATGGGCTACAGAATATCTTTAATTTTACTCAAGTATGTTTTTTTGGTACTTTATACAACACTGGTAAAAACCCTCAGACAGCAGCTTTGTGGTACTGTGTTTTGAATATTCTCATGCTTTACTGTGATTGGCCTAGCTATTTTGGACCGTTGAGAGCAGGCATGTGATGGCCTGAGGGTTTATTTATTGATCACCACACTCTGTAATCTACTTTATATTCCATTTGCCCAGCACTTTCACACTTTTGGATCAAAAAAGCATATGTGAGAGTTCATGTCTATGCACTTACATCTACTGCTTTATGTTCGCATGATTAAAGTGGCACCTTACATCATCTGTGCCTTAAAGTCGCTGAATACTGTACACATGACATGGAAATAGTCACACTTGAGCACAACTCGATATTCAGCTACCATTAACTGTTTGATCAATTTAAACTAGGCTGGTGCTTGCCTTAAAATTTCAACATCTGCTTAACAGTAGGTGGCAGAGCTCCCTGATGAGTCCTGAGAATTGAATCTCTGTGTGGTTGAGCAAATGGCTTACCAAAGAAGCGGACTATGAAGCCGTTGCCGTAGCCGTAGATGTTGGTGGCTGGGTCAGACTGGAACTGGATGGTGACATCTGCATTGGAGGTGTATAGCTTAAATCGAGACTTCGATCCCCAATACTGACCCAGTACTTTAGCTGTGAGGTCATCTCCATCGTAAAACGTCACCAGGTCATTCTTCCCAATGTTTAACCTGAAATATGAGACACACACAGAATCATGTTTGCATCTATTGTTTTCCAGCTCAGCCAGCATTAGAATTTGATGGTACTTAAAGGAACAGTTCGACCAAAAATGAAAATACAGTCATTATTTACTCACCCCCATGCAGATAGAAAGTCAAGTGAAACGCTGAGCAATCCAAGTCTCTGGAACCCCCAAGATACCAAATTGATTTGAAAAGATGTTATTTACTCCCCTTTTAAAGGCAAATTTTACATTTTAGCTGCTATGCTCAAAGCATTGGGAGTGTAAATGAAGTCATTTCAAATCAATTTTCGATTTTGGGTCTTCTGTCGAATTGGATTACATGGTTCGATCTGTATGGAGCCATTTTCTTTTTTAGTTTTTGTGTTATTGTTTTATATTCTAAAAAAGGTTAAAGTAAAATTCTCTCCAAAAAGCAACCAAGGCTTTATTTGTGATTGAATATGAGTCAAACCTTCGTGTAAATGCATAATTACGGCGAAAGAGGCACTTTTAAGTTTTACCGTAGTTTCGGTTTCAGGGAAGCTAATTTTCAATGGAGTGCAGGGGCACTTTGGTGCTAGCATCAAAATCACTATTTTTAACACACTAAGCAGGCTTGACACAACGTGAAACTTTGCTCGTAGTATCACCAGGGTCTCTACACATGAACACGAGCATTGAGAACACTGTTTGTGTACGCAGAGTTTACGAGTGTCGATCCCCGAGTGCGACCTAACAGGCAGGCTTGACGAGTGGTCCACCATTACTCTCCTGCCTGTTAGGTCGCACTCAGGGATTGACAGTTTTTGTCTGCCATGATGGCGACGCGCCGGAGATCCAGTTTGTACGGTGAGTAGTTCAAAAACCTTCTTTTTAGTAAACTCTGCGTACACAAATAATGTTCTCAATGCTCGTGTTCATGTGTAGAGACCCTGGTGATACTACGAGCAAAGTTTCATGTTGTGTCGATCCTTCTTAGTGTGTTAAAAATAGCAATTTTGATGCTAGCACAAGAGTGTCCCTAGCGCTCCATTGAAAATTAGCTTGCCCGAAACCAAAACTACGGTAAATCTTAAAAGTGCCTCTTTCGTCGTAATTATGCATTTACATGAAGGTTTGACTCATATTCAATTACAAATAAAGCCTCGGTTGCTTTTTGGCGAGAGTTTCACTTCAAGAAGAAAGCTGCCACCCTGTTTTGCTGTTAAACTCCAGAAATGGTGTGTCAACTACTCATCCCCATGTTGACTTTCAATGCTGGTTATGTAGATAATGACTAAATTTTCACTTTTGGGTGAACTGTTCTGTTCCTTTAAATAGCTTTTTTTAAATTAGCTTTTTCCATATGCATGAAAGTGCATAGAAATGCATTTCACTCCATGCTCTCATCTTTAAACTGTCTTGCAGTGAATGATGTGAGAACGACCTACAGTTCAAACACGACCTCTATACAAATACTGCACATGAATACATACACTTTTTGCCCAGGAGAGGTGCCTGAAAGAACCACCTCACAAGGTGTTCTCGCATTTTTAAAATAATTGCAAAAAGCGGGCCACAAGACTTGTGGATTTATTGTGCCTTTTACCTGCTCACATATTATCTGCTATGCTACTAGGCCTATGAGACACACACACACACACACACATACACACACACACATATACCTGCTCACATATTATCTGCTATGCTACTAGGCCTATGAGACACACACACACACACACACATACACACACACATATACCAGACAGCACCAAAGAAGGAAGTCAGCTGGATAACGAGGCCAGGCCGCAGTGGAAAATTACCAGTTGCAGGAGAAGGTGCTTCCCCCCCCCCCCCCCCAATATCGTTTTTATCACACATATACAAGAAGTTGCCAAATATGCAACCTTGAGAACAGGAAGGAGTCTGGTTTCGCGTATGGCTGTTTACTGACTGACATTAACTGTACTGTCTAACTGTTTTTGTCTACACCCCTTTCTTTAATAAAACGAGCCTGCAAACAGCGGAGACCCCAGAACTCTTACTGGCAGCTGCAGGAGCAGATCAGGTCTGTGTTGGGCTGAGGAGTTCTCCCGCTATAGCGGCAAAAGGCTAAACTCGAGTCTGAGTGCATTCATTCTCCAAACCACCTCCAAAGCTGATCGGCGCTGAGGTCCCGGAACCTGGGGTGACAAATTCCTGTCACAACAATTTGGGGGCTCGTCCGGGATCCAGCATTTGTGTTGGAGAAAAGGGGGACCTCGGCAACAATTGACATCAGGACCGAAGTGAACGGGTGATGGACACAAGCCGGCTACATTAAAGGTGAGCAGACCATTTCTTCTGCATTGGCTAAAGCTAAAACACTTTGTGTCCTGAATCCTAGTAACTGAGGTTGGTAAATTGAGAGGTTGGCAGGGAGGTTGACTGCATTCTAAAGAAAAAGGAAAATAGAAACTAAGGAACTGAAAACACAAGGGAAATAAGTGTGTATTCTGAGAGTGGCGTCTCACTCAAGTCCCCGACGGGGGGTTTGATAAAACAGCAAGGCTGTAAAGCTGGGTTTGAGTCCCGGAGGGTAGGAACCTCTAAATGCTAAGATAAGTGTGTGTATTCTGAGAGTGGCGTCTCACTCAAGTCCCCGACGGGGGGTTTGATAAAACAGCAGGGCTGTAAAGCTGGGTTTGAGTCCCGGAGGGTAGGAACCTCTAAATGCTATAATACATGTAAGGAAGGGAAGAGGACAGGGAAACACTGAGTGTGAATGTCGGATTAACTGAAGGCTGAAGACGCACGGGCACACTACCTAGGTGACCGCTGTAGTAAGCCTGAAAGGAAGATCCGAATTACAGACAAATAAGGGTTCTTGAGATTTGCCACCCAAGCAAACTCAAAACTCATGAGAGAAGGCACATGATAGTGTTAAAACTAATAACTGTGAGCTTGGCCTGAGGTCCGAAAAAAAAAAAAAAAAAAAAAAAAGGGAGCAAGACCAAGAGTAAAATACTTGTGAGCATCCGCGGAGAATAACAGGCACAAGCAAGACCAGAGTTAGGCCCTGTTCATCCAAGCATGTCCACATGAAAAGGTAAAACACACACGGAGGAAGCAAGACCGGTGAAATAAACGTGAGCTCCTCCATAAAAGGGTAGAATAAGACATAAGTGGCACACAACAACCGCAGTGTAAAGGGTAATGCATGAATGTGATGTGTATGAATGTTTAGGAGAAATAAGGGAAGCAGCAGCGTCTGAAAAGGCGGACTGTTGAAGTACGTTATTTCTTCTAGAATAACAGGGTTGATTGCACTGTTTGTAGTACTTTTAAAAAAAATTGTAGTACTTTTAAAAAAAAATTGTAGTACTTTAACAAAAAAATTGTAGTACTTTAACAAAAAAAAAAAAATTGTAGTACTTTAACAAAAAAAAAAATTGTAGTACCTTTAAAAAAAAAAAAAAAAAAAAAAAAAATTTATAGTACCTTTAAAAAAAAAGAGACAGGATAGAAAATTTAAAGAGTAACTCGAAGTACAAGACTGGTTGACAATGGACGGAGAATTTGACCGAGAGATAGATGACGATGGGTGGGGACCCATAACAGGTCTCGGGTCTCTGGACGTACAGATGAATGCAGTATTGCGTGCTATAGAACAGACACATGACCCGGCGAAGGTAGAGAAAGAAAAGGTGAAGTTGAAAGAGGCAGCGGAGAAGTTAGCCAAGGAAAATGGTAAAAATCCCCAGGGTCCCGGAAATTGGCGGGGCCCGTGGTGGAAAGAGGCAGAAAAGGCAGGCAGAGCGGAAGAAGAACAGAGGGAGGCATTGAAGACGTGCAGCATATGGAAGAAAGGACAGCATACTAAGTTGTTGGAAAAGGCAGTGAAGGATGAAGCGCAGTGGACGAAGTGGGCCCTGTTGTGGCAGAGTGCTAAGCATTTGATGACGGTTAAAAAGGAAAAGGATGCAGGGACAGATGAGAAGCGTCCTCCGCCATATTCGGCTACATCCCCCTCAGCTCCACCACAGTATAAGTCGTTGTCTTGCCAGCAGTGATGTAAACGACCTCGAAGAAGAGGCAGGAATAACTAGGAAACGGGATGACGTTCTTTTTACCTCAGTTAGTACACAGATAGGGAAGGCCATGAGATTAAAATACCCACTCCCCAACACCGCTGCGGTACCAAAATTAAAATGGGACGGTAAACAGAGTCCTCGCGAATACCTCGACCACTGTAAAGACATGTGGATCAAACAAACAGGGTGTCACCCTGGAAAGGAGAGCGTTCAACGAGTATGGTACAGAGCCGCAGTCCTGAAAGGGGTTCCAGAGGGAGTAAGAAAAGCAATGGAGGATAATCCTGATATGGCTGGGTGTGACTCCACAAAATGGGATCAGCATCTGATCCATCATTTGTCTCGTGCACAGGATACTGCTGAGGGTGAGACTAATCAGATAAAAGAGCTGCAGACCCAGCTATTGAAAATGCAATTGGCGGAAGCTAAACAAAAAGTAAATGAAAAGAAAAAGCCTGAGAAAAAGGTAATGGTTGCTACACAAGGCGCAATGGGAGGCCCTGATTTGTACCCGACGCCACCTTGGGCTCCGCAGCCACCTCCACATAACAATAATAACCGCGCTTATCAGCAGAGGCCCGTGCGGGGATATGGTAAGGGTAGAGGTCAATGGGGAAATGGGCGTGGAAGGGGTGGACCACCGCGAGGTAACGGCGGGAGGTGCTTCTATTGTGAAGAAACAGGGCACTGGGTGAGGGATTGTCCACACATACAGCAGAGCCGTCAGCAGGGGCAACAGCAAGGCCCTCCCCAGGGACCGCCCTCGGGACAGCCTCCTCCGACACGTCAGATGCCCGCCTTTGGGTGGGATCAGTGGGACGGGGAGGGGTTTCAGGATTAGCACACCCCACGGAGAGACTCTGACAGCAACACGGCAGACCCTATGCTGTCAGTACGAGTGGATGGTGATGTGCTGCCTTTTTTGGTGGACACAGGGGCTACCTGTTCCACCCTGATTCACGTTTTACCGAACAAACATTCAAATCGGCACATCACAGTAATGGGTTTCTCTGGGGAAAAGCAAACTCTGCCGATCACCGTGCCCCTTACCACCCAACTTGGGGGACAGACTCTAATGCACAGTTTTGTGCACTCACCCAAAGTACCTGCGAACCTGTTGGGAAGGGATCTTCTCATCAAACTAGGGGCCTCAATACTGTGCAGCCCGGATGGACTGACAGTGACTTTGCCGGATCACACGACACTGAGGTGCAACCACCCAGGGGGTGGTGGACAATATTTGATGACACCGGTAGAGGATTCTTATGCGGACATTTACTGGGGCCTCCTACAACCTGAATCACCAGAAACTGCAGGTATCCTCTCCGCTTATTTGAGGTGGAAACCCTGGATAGCCCAGATTGAACCATATGTCTCGCCCCCCGATCCACCGCATGTGACTCTGTTTTACGATAGGCATCAAACTTACTGGTATCAGGACAAATTTAGGGACCAGTTGGAGGGGGTATGTTGGGCAGTTCATAGTCAGGACATCTACATAGCCCCGGAGGGAGTGGCGGCGAGTGTAAATCTTTCAGAGGAACAGTTACAGTGGTACATGATGGGAGACGAAGCGGTTCCCCACGTGTCACTGGCCATCCACCCACAACACCAGGCTAAGGAGCTTGGTGGGATGGTCAAAAGATCTCTGAGTGTCTCAGATTGGAGACAGTCAGAGATCCCACAGGTTCTGTTCTCTGACTCTACGCGCACCTACAAAATTGCTGTACAGTGCTCTGATTTGGCCACGATGCAACACGAACAGGTGAGCAGATCGCACGGGAGAGAGAAAACAGATCATTATCTGGCTCAAGAGCTTCTTTCTAGACTCCCCGATTCTTTGTGGGCAGAGGGTCCTACAGATGTGGGTCTCACCTCATGCCCACCGGTGACATTCAAAGTAAAAACTGACTCTCCTTTGTGGATCAGGCAATACCCACATAAACCTCAGGCTGAGGCAGGCATTGCAGACACAATTGACGGTCTTTTCAAAGCCGGTGTACTCGAACCATCCTGCTCCCCCTGGAACACCCCGATACTGCCGGTAGAAAAGAAAGGTACAGGTAAATATCGTATGGCACATGACCTCCGTCGCATTAATGATATTCTGATCACGCCTACTGTACCTGTGCCTAACCCCTATGTTGCATTGGCAAATTTAGATCCGTCACATGCCTGGTTCACTTGCATTGATTTGGCAAATGCGTTTTTCTGTCTCCCTCTGTCGGAGGAATGTCGGGACATATTTTCATTCACATATCAGGGTCAGCAGTTGCGTTACACTAGGTTGCCACAAGGCTTTGCTCTGTCTCCAGGGATCTTTAACCAGGTTTTGAAGGGCATTCTTAAAGATTGTCCTCTACCTGAAAATACCACTTTAGTGCAGTATGTGGATGATTTGTTAATCGCAGCACCTTCGGCCGACGTTTGCATGGAAGCTACTAAAAGTATCCTGGAGCACCTGGCTAGGACAGGGTTTAAAGTTAGTAAAGCAAAATTGCAGATTGCTAGGAAACAGGTTTCATTTTTGGGTCGTATGGTTTCTCAAAAGGGGGTGGGACTGTCGTCAGAGCATCGTTCTACCATACTCCATCACCCAAAGCCTACAAAAGTCAAAGACATGTTGTCTTTTCTCGGTCTTACAGGTTACAGTCGCAACTTTGTGGCTAACTACACTGGCCTAACACAACCCCTCCGACAGATGGTGAGGGAACAGGGCATGCGTAACTTGTCGGCTCCGCTCGATTGGACGGAAGCGGCGGAATCAGCGTTTATCGCGCTGAAACAATCGTTATCGTCGGCAGCCGAGCTTGCTACACCAGACTATACCGAACCGTTCTATTTGGATGTCTCTGGAACAGAGGGTTGCGTCAATGGTATTCTGTTCCAGAGAAAAGGGGGTGAAAGGGTAATTCTCATGTTCGTCAGTATTTTACTAGATAACATGGAAAGACGTCATCCTCCATGCACACAACACGCAGCAGGCATAGCTAAAATCATCCAAAAAACTGCACACATTGTCATGGGTCACCAACTAAAAGTGTTGACCACACACAGTGTGGTGGCATATGTGAACTCACAAACATTCACACTCACCACACTGAGACAGAGACGGCTAAGCAAAATTCTGGAGGCACCCAACATTATTTTCACACATGAAGGGATAAACATGGCCGACCAGATAGGAGCAGGAGAGCCTCATCTATGCGCAGAAAGAGCAGCCAAAGACGAGAAGGTCAGAATAGATCTCCAGGCAGACCCAATCGAGGGTGCTCGTGATTTGTTTACCGATGGGTGCTGCTTTAGACATGAACAAGATGGATTGAGAGCCGCGTATGCAGTGGTGGAAAATCGAGGAAACAACGCAGCTGATCAAGCAGCGAAACAAGCAGCCGGGTATGTGGAAAAAGCCATACTAGTATGCGCCGAGGCCGAGACCGGGCTCCCCATACAACTTAAAGCGGTAGTGGACTTACAGGCAAAAGCCTCCCCCCAAGAAAAGACTCTCTGGAAAGCCAGAGGAGCGACTCAGGTAGATGGACTTTGGCGAGGGCCAGACGGATGACCCATACTACCACCTGGACTCAGACAAACAGCCATGGAAGAAGCACATGGCATAGGACATGTGGGGGTGGCACAAATGATGAGAAATTTGACTCACTGGTGGCACCCTTACATGAAAGACATGGCACAATACCTGACTAAGACCTGTGAGCAGTGTATACAGTTCAACGTACGACCAACGATAAAACCAGAACCAGGACGATACCCTTTACCGACTAATCCAGGGAAAGAGATTATCATTGACTACACAGACATGATAGAGTCAGTTAGGGGATATAAGTACATCCTGATGTGTGTAGACGCGTATACTGGCTGGCCTGAAGCATGGCCAGCAAAGAAAGAGGACAGCCAGACAGTGATTAAGTGTTTGATTAATCATTACATTCCTAGACATGGTTTCCCAGAAAAGGTGAGATCAGACAACGGCACTCATTTCAAAAATAAAGACCTCCAACAAGTGGAGGCAATGTTGGGGCTGAAGCATGGGTTTGGAACTGTGTATCATCCTCAATCTCAAGGAAAGGTGGAACGAATGAACCAAACGGTAAAAAACAAATTGGCAAAAATCTGTGCACAGACCAAATTGAGTTGGGTAGACGCATTACCATTGGCACTCATGTCTATCCGGAGCTCGGTGAATGCCTCTACGGGATTCACCCCTCATGAGCTCCAGACAGGGCGGGCCTTTCCAGGACCCAGCACTAAGCTCCCCCTGACACAGGAGGGAGAAGGTGAAGATATGTCAAAACGAACATATTATAACGAACTGCATAGTTTGGTGTCACATTTCTCTAAGCAGGTGCAGAGTCAGAGAGCGGAGGCAGGAGAACACACCTCCCCCGAGGTAGAGTGGGTGTTGCTGAGAGTGATAAAGAGAAAGTGGACGGAGCCCCGGTGGACTGGTCCGTTCCAGATCACCGAAAGGACCACACACGCCGTTCGCCTGAAAGGAAAAGGGGATACCTGGTTCCACTGGAGCCAGTGCGCGGCAGCAGAGGAGCCCCAGCGAACGGTGGCTGAAATACACAGAGATCTCCGAGAGCAGAACACTGAGTCGGCTGACTCAGGCAGCGGTCCTGCCGCAAAAGGGGCAGAATAATCCCCGGCAGTGACCGATAGGTTCCAGGGCAGTCTACCCCTGGAACCTGAAGAGAACAGGAGGAAGACGACAGCTGGGAGGAGGTGAAATAGCGCTCCTCTCCTACAAGTAGCGTGCCAAGCTACCAACACTCGTCTAGTCGTAGAAAAGGGACGACAGCTGGGAGGAGGTGAAATAGCGCTCCTCTCCTACAAGTAGCGTGCCAAGCTACCAACACTCATCTAGTAGTAGAAAAGGGGGTGAATTTTTCTATGATAATGTATTTCTGAGTTGTGTGTTCCTGTGATAAATAGGCGGGTCTGAAGCGTTAGTTCTTTTTATGAGGAGCTAAGACAAGGTGTGACAAGCCAGGACACGGATTGTTTAATATTTTTAAAGCAACAGCACATTTAATTTTTTCTAACTGATTCTCACGTTTTATTACATACGGCAGTTTATATTTTCCTACTAGTACATTAAGAAACATGCTAAGTTGGAGTCTGCGCGATGTTTGGAACACAATGTTGCACATTTGTTCCAAACAATACCGCCGCAGACGGCAGTCTGACTCGTGCTATAGACGGTTTGCGAACTCTGAACCACAAAATGAAGGAACATTCTGGAGTAGACACATCCATGTGGGATTCGTGGATGGATGTGTTCGGACGTTACAAAACTTTGGTAACGTCCGTCATGCTCTCTATTGCCGTGTTTACTGCGATCCTTACATTGTGTGGTTGTTGCTGTATCCCTTGCATTCGCTCACTGATTAACAGGCTCATCGCTACAGCCATTGCCCCACACCCTCAGGATCAGGTACACATGATGCCTCTGTTGTTAGCTGATCCTGCCGTAGACGAGGAGGAGAATTTTGAGGGGATCTGAATGTGATTTTGCAGCTTTTGAGGATGTTTTTCTTTCCTATGTTTTGTAGCTTTTGTTGAACTCTGTTGGAGAGTTCAAAAGGGGGAATTGTGGATTTATTGTGCCTTTTACCTGCTCACATATTATCTGCTATGCTACTAGGCCTATGAGACACACACACACACACACATACACACACACACATATACCTGCTCACATATTATCTGCTATGCTACTAGGCCTATGAGACACACACACACACACACACACACATACACACACACACATATACCAGACAGCACCAAAGAAGGAAGTCAGCTGGATAACGAGGCCACGCCGCGGTGGAAAATTACCAGTTGCAGGAGAAGATGCTTCCCCCCCCTCAATATCGTTTTTATCACACATATACAAGAAGTTGCCAAATATGCAACCTTGAGAACAGGAAGGAGTCTGGTTTCGCGTATGGCTGTTTACTGACTGACATTAACTGTACTGTCTAACTGTTTTTGTCTACACCCCTTTCTTTAATAAAACGAGCCTGCAAACAGCGGAGACCCCAGAACTCTTACTGGCAGCTGCAGGAGCAGATCAGGTCTGTGTTGGGCTGAGGAGTTCTCCCGCTATAGCGGCAAAAGGCTAAACTCGAGTCTGAGTGCATTCATTCTCCAAACCACCTCCAAAGCTGATCGGCGCTGAGGTCCCGGAACCTGGGGTGACAAATTCCTGTCACAACAGACTCCAGGTCAAATCAAGGTGATTTATTACTGAGAAAAGCCATTACATCATTCATGTGCAGAATCCCTATTTCCCCACTACCGATGAGATCAATGTCATGATAATAATGTGACTATAGACAAGGTGAGATCTTGTGTTTCTGTGTTGATTTATGGAAAATTATGTTTGTCCACAACTGAAAGTGATCATGTTAGCATTTTACTTATCATTTTTGCGTAGAAAATCAAAGTCACGGATATGCCAAAGGAAATCACTAAATGCATTCTACTATGACTCTCCTTGTCATTGTACTGTTCTGTTTGGACAACACAGAACACAATCAGCTGTGACTTTCTTGACTTGAAATTATCTTTTAAATTGACAATCATCATGTGTAGTTCACAACACAATTCAAGTGGGATAAAAAAAAGGATTTATCTTTTTCCAAAATAAGGTCCCATGGGGTCCACCGGAAGGGACGTGACTTCAACACTTTACGGGCCCCACCCTATACTCTGCCTGTGATTGGTTGGCTTTGTTGGTTGCATTCCTTGTGCTGTTAGCTCACACAATAGCAGTCTGATTTTGGCAGTGTTTAAAATGCAGTGACACTCCACCCTCTTTACATGGGCCCCAGTTTCCACCAGGCCTGTCAAGAACATAATCGAACATTGGCACATTTGTAACTGAATTTACAGAAATCATGTTGTTATTTTAACCCAAACCACATCTTTTTCCTAAACTAGTTTTGTTGCCTGAACCTAACCAAACTACAAGTGTAAGACAAAGTTCTGGTACGACTGCATGTAGCATTGGTCATGTTGTTTGGTTAACACATGTCGTTTGGGAGTCGAACTATTGAATCATTTTGATATGAGGTTCACAGTTGACAGATTCAAACACGAAAAACATCAATAATGATGCTGACAGTGAAAGTGTCAGTGACTGAATCAACGCTATGCTGAATAACCGTACTCACTGTCACAGTTTTGCTGTCAAAAGGCCATGTATTTGTTATGATTAGCCCATAGCCTATAGAGCTGAAACTCTTACAAACCTCAAAGCTGTTTAAAATGTCACCTGGGGCTGAACTATCTCTTTGCAGAGAAAAGATTTGGAGCATGGAAAAAATGTTTTAGCCAGAATAAAGCAGTGACATGCTCTTTGCTGTCGTTAATTAATCAGTAGCGGCTCCTGATAAAACTCATTAGCCAACCTGAAATTGAGCTACTAATCATTATGGGAATGCTGGAAAATCAAAGGTTCAAGACGTGTGGATTGAATCGACACATGGCAAAGCCTGACAGAAATGTTTATTTTTGATTTATTTTTACAGAAACTGAAAAAAATGAAGAAATCTGTCTTCTTTCAGCTATAACGGCACATTTAGCCTCACACACACACTCACACTTGTACTCATACATTTATAAGGGCATTCCACTGAACAAATTGATTCTTGAAACCTAACTGTAACAATCAGACCTGACCATAACCTGACCAAAATGTAGTCAAGGAGCAGTTTTCATTAGTTCTTAATTTTTGGTCCAAAATTCTGACTGAAATATCTGAACCAGCCTCAGAAATAAAAAAAATGTCACCAAATTCTTTAGCTGCAAAAATATACCCTGCCTTGCCATGTACAGTGCTTTGCGAAAGTATTCTTGGCATTCTTTTTATTTTGATGCCTTACAACCTGGAATTTAAATGAAGCCACATAAACAATAAGATCCATTGTGGGCAATCTGTCTGGGGCCTGTTCTGACTGGCCCCAGACAGGTTAGAGACAAGGTTGTGGAGAAGTACAAATCAGGGTTATAAAAAAGTATCCCAGAAAGATTATGCCATGTAGTGGTAAATTTTGAATATTGAATATTACTTTTTCCTTGAGACGCCTCCACACCCTGCTTTTCCCCCAAGATATCAGATCTCTTTTCTTCTTTGCTACCCATTTGTGTATTTCAATGTCTAATCCTTGTAACCAGGCATGGACTGGCCATCTGGCGTACCGGGCAATGCCCGGTGGGCCGACGCACATTTTTGGGCCGGGCTGTCATAATTTAATCAAAAATGTATGTTATAAATCATTTTTATCGAACGCGACGGCCCATTGGTTGAATTTTCTTGAAGGACATTGAGCTATTTCAATGAAATCTCTCAGCTCTCCTCTTTTTTTTTTTTTTTTATTTAAATCTTTTCTAAGAGCACAATTTAGAGGGGACGGCCCATTGGTCCATCTTCAATATAGACAGTGGACTGAACCAATCAGGATATATCGTACGAAAGCGGCCCCACCCCTCCCTGGCTGTCAGCTGTAACTTCTGCTCGTTTCACTGTGTTGAGCGTGAGGAGTGGCAACGTGGAGCAACCATAGAGTTGCGTGCTAAGAGAGTGAAGAATCTCACTGTGCTGCAAAATGTGCTAAAATCCCAGACATGTGCGCTGGAGGGGCTGCTGTAGCCTCCACGTCCTCTGTGACAGCAGTGCTCCAGCAAGGACAGGTGGAAGGTGAAGACAGCAGCAGCGGGCAGGGAGAGGAGCAGCCAGAGATGCAGGCTGACTGACAGGGACAGTGTAGTACAGCCGGTAAGCAGGTAGTAACGTTAGGATAATACAGGGACTGTGAGGTGATGGAGGTAACGTTAGCTCTATTACATGTAGGCTAGAGTTCTCAACGGGTCGGACCGGCCCGACAACCCGACCGGACCCGCGGGTTCAGGCCGGCTTCGCGTGTGGTGAAGAGACAATTGATGCTGGTATGTCGGGCTGCGTCGGGTTCGGGCTTAAAAACCCGCTGGCCGGGTCGGTTTGTAATTTTCAGGCCCCTTGAAAACTCTACTTACATGAGAATGATGAGCAATGACGATTGATTAGTATCAATATTAATTGGTATTGCATAGTTCACAAAATCTGGCAGCCACGACACCTTATTCTGATAAAATAGCAAACGGTCAAGGCTGAGAAGTGTTGGATGAGCAGCAAGTGTCCATTTTAGGCTCCATCATGGCATTTTAGATATTTAGGTTAAAGGTGTGTTGACAGGCTGCATAGTAGTTTGAATTTGTTGCAACCCTCTATGCTGTGGTTAAACATGTTTTAAAAAAACAGATTTTAAAACTGCTAAATGATAAATAAAAGCTTTGCAATTTAAGCATTACTAAAGTAAGTGTAAAAAAAAGTATAAAAGTATTATTAGCAAAAGGCATGCCCACATTGAATAAGAGTAACACAGTGTTAAATGCTTTTAAGACAAGTTGCTTTGCATGAGTTCATAAAACAGCCCTGTTTTTAGCCTGATAAAAATGCATGTAATATCTTTTTAAAGGAAGGGGCACCTTTTAACCTGGAGAATTAGAATTGAGCTGCTATATCAGGGAAATTCAGAAAATACTTATTCGAGATGATTTCAATAAAAAGGATAAAATAATCAATTGAACTACACAGAGCAGACAAAAGTGGTGGAGTTAACTAGACGCTAAACGTCTGAGATTTAGGATGCTGATGATACATAATGCTTGAAGTAGAATATACCGAAGGAGGTAGAACTATGTGTTGAGTAAATGTACTTATTTGCTTTCCACAATGGTTCTTTGACAGACTTCTAAAGACCTAGTTATAGGATTGAAAGGGTTTGTGAGCGTTTTTCCAGTCAAGTCAGTAAACATATGCACACCTCACAATAATTAAAGTTGGGTTTGGGATAATAGTAAAATACATTCCTTCGGGGAACACATACATAAATAACAAGTCGGATGTGCTCCGCTAATTATGAGGGGCCGGTCTGAGCCAAAAATGCCAGGGCCGATTTTTTGTCCCAGTCCAGCCCTGCTTGTAACTGCATTTTAAGTTTCGAAGACATCCTACCACTCACTTTCTCATGTGTATTCAAACCCTTTTGCATTCTAAACTGTGTTGATTAGACCCCTTAATTATACTGCAGGATGTCTGTAGGAGCTGTAGGAGATGTCTGCAGGATGTCTGCAGGAGTGTGAATGTTTGACTAGACCTCTTGATCATACTACAGGATGTCGGGGCTGATACCTGTGAGAAACAAGAGTGTGAAAAGACACCCTGAGGAGGGGGCCAACCCCACAGTAGACAAAGGATGTAATACACATTCAAGGGGTGGGCTTTCCCTAAGGTATAAATGTTCAAGTTTCCTGATGCTCAGGGTCTTTCTTCATTTGGAACCGCTCGCATGTTGATTGACCTTTTCTTTGCAAAGAAAATAAAACTTTGTCGGCCGGCAAGAATTCTTTATTTCATTCTTCACCAAGAGCAGAAAATTGCCACGACAGCCACTACCACAAACCTGCCAAGAGAGGGCCACCCACCAAAATCCCTGGCCAGGCAAGGAGGGCATTAATCAGAGAAGCAACCAAGAGGCCAAAGATGACCCTGAAGGAGCTGGCAGCTCTACTGCAGAGATTGGAGTATCTGTCCATAGGACCACTTTAAGCTGTACACTCCAAAGGGCTGGGCTTTATGGAAGAGTTGCCTAAAACAGAAGAAAATAAGGCAGCAGATTTGGAGTTCACCGGAAGGCATATTGGAGACTCCCAAAACCCATGGAATAAGATACTCTGGTCAGATGTGATTAAAATTGAACTTTTTGGCCATCAAGGACAACTGTCACACAGCGATGAGGTCTTGTCTCGTCTTTGGTTTTTGTCTCGTGACCTTCCTGTTTTATTTTGAAATTCTAACTTTCCTCTCATTCCAGGTCACTTGCCCTTCCTCATGTGTTACCGGTCTGATGTCTCCCCTGATCCCTGATTGTTTCCACCTGTTCCCCATTACCCTCATGTGTCTAAAAGTCTGCGTCTCCCTTTGTCTTGTGGCAGAGTGTCTCGTTCCATGTGCACCCCAGCCTTTTGCCACAGCCCTCGTCTTGTCTACGTACTAAGTACTGTATTCATTGTTGGTATTTCTGTTTATTATTTTTCCTCGTGGAGAGTGATTCTTTTGTTGATAATTTTTATAGCGCAGCTCAGTCTTGCAGTTTATGTTTATAGCCTTTTCTTTCCTCCGTTGGAGTGATTTTTGTTTGTTAAATTTTCACAGCTTAGTCTGATAGTGTAGTTTTGTTTCATAGCCTTGAGCCTGCCTCCGTTGGAGTGAATTTTTGTTGTACCTTTTTATAGCCAAGCTCTTGTAGTGTAGTCAGTTTGCAATCACAGCAACGTAACATAATAGCAAAGACTATTAAATAACGGAGAGGCCTTTTTTTCTGGATTCTGGCTCGTTGCACTGTACCTGTCCTCTGTAAGGGGGCAGGTCGAGAGGCAAGCTGCCTGAATCTGACCGCACTGAGACCCCAATGATGATGATCATACTGATCATACTCACTGTTGTTGGAGTGTTAGCTTGCTAGCTTACTTCGGACGATAGCAGCATTAATAGTCAATAAATAGCTGAGTCGACGTAAATTAATGTTACTCCACCTTAAATTCATAGAGAACATTTGGAAAGTTAACGTTAGGCCTGTTCAGGTGTTATTCAACCTGTTGGCTGTGTTTTTCTGCTTGTATGTCAGTTAAAATGCTATTAGTTTTCCATCCCCTTTGTAAGTGATAGGGTAGTTGTAAGCCTTTGGTTTATTGTGTCACAATTTATGTTTGTTAAAGTTTACATCAGTGTTAAAGTGCAGTTAAAGTGTATTACTGCTAATACTCCACACCTCAGTTTGTGAAAGGTGAAATATGTACTCTGCACTTACACTCTGGTTAGACTGAATTGTATTGCAATGACAATAACGTTAAATGAATCTCATCACATTTTCATTATTAGTCTATATTACTCTTGTGTATGGCACACATCAAGCATCTGTTTTGTTTTTTATTAAAATGTAACAACCAGTGGTCACTTGTACTTCTCTTCTCTCTTCAGATGCACTTTTAACATATTTCACCACCAGCCCAGTGACACAGCATCAGGTGCTCCTGTCCCTCTACCACAGCACGGCAGAGTGACACAGCATCAGGACTAAAGGCTGGACCAATAGACCTGCTGACTGGACATCTCTTCTAACTGACAAAGTGATATGAGAGGTAGTTCACAGAGAACCATTTCAATTAAAAAAGCAGTTACACATTTCCCCAAAACAAAGATGGGAGAGTGTCAACGTGACTTTTGTAACAGTCTTAGTCAATAGTGAAAAAATCAAAAGAAGCTGGCTGGTGTACTCAAACAGAAATGATAGCTTGCACTGCTTCTGCTGCTAAATGTTTTCTCCAAAAGAATACACTTAATAGACTTAATAAGGAAGGACTAAAGCACTGGAAAAATGCAAGCCACTTGCTGAAGGTTCATGAGTATAGCCGGGAGCACAATACCCACATGGCAACATGGAAGGAGTTGGAGGTCGTTTTGCAAAGCGGCTGACAGTAGATAAGCGAGAAATGGCACTTGCTGAAGCTGAGAGATAATATGTTTGCGCAATGCCTTATTTATATCGTATTTTATCACTTGTTTCTTTCTTCAGTTTTTATTTGGTGTGATATTTTTGACTTGATCTTGAATACATACATGCAGTTTTCTGTGTGATTGTGAAATTGACTGCGATGCAAGGGGGCACCGACTAAGATCTTGCCTAGGGCACCAAATTACTCAGGGCTGGCACTGCGCTGTTGGGATGTTTTTACTCAGAGAGGCAGAGACTGGGAAACTGGTGAGAATTGAAGGAGAAATGGATGCCGCTAAATACAGAAAAATCCTTGAGGGAAAGCTGTTTGAGTTTGCCAGAGTTTTGAGACTGGGACTGGGAGGAAGACAATGACCCTAACACACTGCTTAAGCATCACTCCAGTGGTTTACGGAGAAACAGTGAAATGTCCTGGAGTGACCCAGTCAAAGCCCAGACCTCAATCAAAAGTTGACTCTACGAAGTATTGACTTTGGGGGAGTGAATAGTAATGCACACTCAGGTTTTCTGTTTTTTGTCTTATTTCTTGTTTGTTTCATGATAAAAAAATATTTTGCATCTAGTTATGTTGTGTAAATCAAATGATACAACCCCCCCCCCCCCCAAAATCCATTTAAATTCCAGGTTATGAGGTAAAAACTAGAAAGCATGCCAAGGGGAGTGAATACTTTCGCAAGGCTCTATACAGCAGGATTTCATTGAGATCTGCAGAGCTGTCCTCAGGTGATCCCAGCGGGTGCTACATTATAATAACATCCACATACATTCAGAACAGGGCTCCACACAAACAACTTTTCACCACCGTCCCAGAACAGAACCATCCTGAAAAACAATTATAACTGAATGCAAACTGTCCCAAATCAAAATCTTCTTTCTGGTCTTTGTTTTTATCATCAATAGTTGTTTTTTTTTTTATTGACAGTCATTTAAAGTGTTGCATTTAAGGACAAGCATACTGGACTATGCACACACACCAATAAAGTGGGATCAGTCAAATATGTACATATAGATTGAAACAGGTGTGATAAATAAAGAAGAGCTTTTATCATTATCGTAACAAATCTAAATCTTATCTAAATAATAAGTGCTAAGTAGTACATCAGCAATGTTCTAACTGATACCTTAAATTTTTAAAATGTTTATTCTGCCAATTTACTGCAGAGCTACCCTCCAGTCTAGTAAATGGCAGTAATGCACCTATGAGGTGGTTTGCCAACTGCCATTTAAAATTAAAAGAAGTAAAAAAAACTTGTAACACTTTATTTTCCTGACCAGAAAATCCTGCTGTGTCCATTAGCTGTTAGCTCTGTTAGCGAAACACGTCATAGGACTCTGCTTCCCACCTAACAACTAACTAGCTCTCTTCCTGCTGACTTTGACTTAGATACGTTGTTTACAGAGCAGTGTTTTCAGGAATAAAATTGGCGTCCCACCTCGATAAAGTTCACTGTGTCTTTTTGGATTTTAACACGCCACACATTTCTTACATTTGGCACCAAGTAGGTCTAGCCTGCCAGCAACTACAGATAGTGCTGACACAAGCCTGAAAGACAGCATGAGAAGACATGCTCTATTAAGTAATTTGCTAACAGTAGTAATACATACTGTAGCCATACAAAAACACCTTTTGTTCTGGATGTATCCAGGGGAAGATTTCTGTCAAAACCAAACATATCTATTGTTCCAGGAAGATTAGCCTCATGCCCTGATTCAGACTAATTACAAAACATTTTTTTTAAAAAACATACAAATCAAAATCATTCCATTTTTTAATGCAATTTCTTTTCATCAGTCCTGTATGTTGTATTCATTCAGCACAAACTATGATAGTGGTTTCTAGCAACAGGTAACTTGAAGGATTAGTCTTGTGTTATTATATATTTTTCTTATTATGAAATAATTTCCCATGATATCCTATGAAAAGATTATCAGTGTCAAAATAGACTGAGTAAGTTTCTGAAACAACTGGTCCCTGTAGGTTTTATAAAATGTTACTCTAACAAGACAAAATAGTGCATTAGAGGGGAAGTATTTGCTTTGAATCTGTGGCGAATAATCCGCGTTTGCCCACTGAGAATATTTTCGAAAGCAGGAAGTTTTTTATGGAATTGACTCACAATAAACCACAGGGTGTGTGTTCATGGTAATGAAGGAACATGTCACACAGTGAAACACTAGCATTTTTCACACAGAGACACCGCATTATATCCGCAACAGAGGTTTGCCAATTCTCCGCCGTGTTCACACTGAACCAAGCAGCTCCGGTGTAAAGCCGCACCAGTGTATCAATTCAAGCTGGCACTGTGGATCCAAAAGGGAAGTGGCGGCACAGCTCATGATAACGATGCCTGTGTGTTTTTTACAACGTGTTTCTACCGGTGTCCTCCTGTAAATTTAAATCTTTTCTCTGAAAAATTGTGCCTGCTGACTGTTTATAATCATATGGATGATGTTATATTGTGTTGTGATTGAGATCCTGACCTGCCAAACATCCTGGAAATTGAAAAAGTTAAATTTTTCACTCTAAACTACATAATTACATAATCACCATCAGTAAACAGGACGCTGTCGGACTCTGTCACTCGCAGGGAAGGAGACTGTTTTTTTGGGGAAAGTTCATTAAAGTGACTCTCAGGAGGGCTTTCACTGTGATTTTATTCAAGAAAGTAACTACAACAACAAACACTTGGTGAGTTAAATTATTTTGCCGGTGACAGACGCCGTTTTCCGGGCAGAAATGTGAGTATCTGTAGTTGGTAGGACAGATAGGATGACATACAGGATGACAGACACTTCTCCACATATAACTGTATAACTCATAAGATGCCAAAGACACCATCAGTTACTATGTTACTGCTGTTTGGTCCTGTAACGTTGCTTTGTGGGACATTTCTCTTCATTTTGTTGAGTGAAGGATCTGTTTAGGTATCACACTTAGGCCTGTCACGATAATCAATAAATCAATTAATCTATCAATTAATAAAATGAGCTTGATAATTTTGCCGGCTTCGACAATTTCCATTTGCATGCTTGTTTGTTTTGCTCATGTCTCTCACGTCAACCCTCTTGTCAGTCACTCATTGTCTCTGTGTGGGGAGGTGAGGCCCTGCTTGTGACATAACACAGAGTGCAGTATCAGAGCCCTGTGAGGAGTAGCAAGCCAGAGGTAACTCTAGTTGAGATTGAAGGAATAAAAACAAAGACGGAATTGGTTTCAAAGCCGAACGCGACAGCTGCAGTGTGGGAGCACTTCGGATTCAAACCGAATGACCGTGGTGAACCATTGTCTTTTGTCTTCTTTTTATTTTATCTCTAAATGACCACAGGTCATAAACCAATAGGCTGTGTGCTCCGATCTACGGTCTGGATGTAAGCTACTGCCGTGATCAACCAAAGCCAGCTGTAACGCGGACTTACAAACAGCTTTTTAAAATAAAATGGACCTTTTAAAAATAAAATGAACAGGTACAGAAACCCTTGAAGGAATTATTTAGAGCCGGTATGTCGCATTTGTTGTAAAACAGTAGGAACTAAAAGCGGCAATACAACAAACATGCATCTGCACCTAAAGCATAATCATCCGATGTAGTTTTCCCAGCTGGGGAAACAAACTACAACTAAAGCTACAGAGGGGCCGTGTCCGTCTTCCCAACAGTCCACAATCACTGGGGCGTGGACAGGACAGTGCAAAATGGTGCGCACTCACAGTGTAGTTCGCTACATCGCTAAAGAGACGCAGCCCTTTAATACTGTCTAAAAGCCGGCATTTCAACAAATGCTGCAAACATTTGACACCCAGTACGAATTGCCTGGGAGAACATACGTGTCACAAACGGCAATTCCACAACTGTACAGCATGAAAGACGACATACTAAAGGGCTGGGGTTATTGTTTTTGGTTGTGTTCAATTCAACTGCAATTTTTGCTAACAGAGACTGAGAGTCCTTTTTATTTATTGTTTCTGGTTGTTTAGTTTATTTATTTTGGATATTTAAAATGTCTTCTTCACATTCCAATTCCAATGTTAAATATTCTTTAGAAATAAAAGTTTACTGATCTTTAAAAGGATGAACTTGCATTATTATGCCATTATCATTATATTAGTTGAAAAATGGTCTCAAAATGACAATATTATCGTTTATCGCAATAATTTCTGGGATAATTTATCATCCAGCAAAAATTGTTATAATCACACTAGCCCCATTCACACTGGCATTTGGATGCGGCAAAAAACATTAACTCACAGAGTGTTTGTGGTGAGAATAAATCACTGCAAGCTGTCAGCCCTCCTGACCGAGACTTCAGTGAACTTTCCCCCAGAAAACAGCCTCCGTCCCCACGAGTGAGGGAGTCAGATTGACAGGGGGGGACACCGGGGGAACACCTTCAAAACACACTGACGTAGTCATCATGACTGGTACCGTCACGCCTCTTTAGGAGCCACAGCGCCGGCTTTCTGTGTGAATTCATGGCGGTTCATCTTTAAGGTGCTTCGCACTGTGTGAATCACCATCGGCTGAGAATTGGCGAACTGCCGCTCCGGCGGTTATGCGTCTTCTCCTGTGAGAATGGGGCTACTGTGAACACCAAGATCAATACGCCCCCACTCTGTGCTGCTGGCTTATCCGTTCACACAGGTACAGCTCGCCAATGCTACGTCTCTGCCGAGATTCCACCAGATACATGTCCACTGCGTTACGGCTCTGATCCGGTTTTGCTCCGCCGTTCGCCAACCCCCACTGGTTGCATTTTGAGTCCGCTACGGCGCATTACTGTCGACAGCTGGGGTCACGAGACCGAGGAGTTCCTGTGATCACATAATCACTTGCAATCGCAGTTAAAGGCATGTGATATAAAAACAACTACATTAAGTGTTCCCGACTGAAGGATTTGTAGAAGAGCTTTTATTTGTCTCTTTTTAGAGAATG